>JAXQQM020084742.1:0-26235 GCA_034641835.2 Pinus albicaulis | reverse complement strand
AGACCTATGTTCGATAAGCTTGAAATTCCAAGTCTCAAAGGAAAATAATCTCGGAAAAATTATTTTTTTAAAATAGAATGAAAACGAGAGGTCTACACGAGAGTGTTACTCAAGGGAATTTTGTGAAGTATCTCATCAATAGGCCTCCTAATGGGATTAATCAACATCCTTTTCCCCCTTGTCATCATCATTGCACAAAGATTTAAGCATGCCTCTTTCATTCCCCAGAGTGTTTTTTCTAAAACTGCATCGTCTGAGCCAGTTTTAGGATGAACGCTCCCTGGCCTCTTGTTGGACAACATTCACCTACAGGTTTCTCCACTTTGGCTTGTGTTGATCACCTACAGGTTGCTCCCCTTTGTACCTACGTTGGTTCTAGAAATTCGGGAAAAAGAGAGAGAATCCCGAAGCCTCAATTTATAGAAGTTTCTAGGATCTGCTATAACCATTTACTTCAGATAAAACATTTAGATCCTATCTTATCCTTCTTTGAAGTTTCCATCCCTTATCCTTTGATCCCATCCTCCCATCAAAGGTGGATCTAAAACCTTAGATTGGTAATTGGATAAGAACTCCCAACTTATCCTCTATATATATATATATATATATATATATATATATATCTATATATATATATATATATATATATATATATATATATATATATATATATATATATATATATATATATATATATATATATACATCCTTCCATATGCAAGAGGTTTGATTTTTGAAGAGATTCTACCCTTTATGTTGTTGTGGTGAAGTTTTTCATTTCATGAGAGCTCTTCTACAAGATCAACACCTATTTATGGTTGTAATCTACTTCCATTTATATTAATGCAAATAGTTATTTGTTTTCCTATATGTGATGTTGTTATTTCATATATTTCAATACCATGTTTATCTATTGAATAAAGTACTTAGATGATATTGCATAGATTCCATTGTTTCTTGGCTTGTGTTATCTGACTGTGCAGGTTCTAATTTTGGCAATCAGAGCTGGAATTGGAGCATTCAAGCTAAAGAAGGAGCGAAGCATGCGACGGATTCCAAGTAGGCTTAATTTCGTCATCTATTTACTTTAAGGGAAGCATTGGGTTCCTTGTCTCTTTGTTGTTCTAGGTTGGCCACAAAACCTAGGGGAGATACCTTTGTATGCAATCATAAATCCCGCATAACAAATTGGCGACTCCAATGTGGAACAATGTATTCCCTTGGTGGTTTTTCTTGTATATTGTGTTTGATTACCTCTTTGACATACCTTTTCTTCTTTGATCTCTTAAGAACAAACCTAGGAAGTGTTTTCATTGAGTCTCATTTGTAATAATTTTCATGTAAGAATACTCTGTCTTGGACCAATGCATCCATGTGCCTCTCAAAGAGTGTTGCACCTCACTAGGCCCACTTTGTACAGCATTACTTGTTCTTGGTCCTCTTTTGCTGGCTTATTGGCCTGTTCTTTACACAAATTTTTTTCCTTTCTTTTTTATTTCCTCTTTTATCAACCTAATTATAGCTAAACTTCGATAACTTTTTTGGTGTCTTGTGGTCTCTCTAAATTCTCCATTTAGTTTTCATTTGTGTTTGGTTTCCTTTGATAAGGATTTCTTAAGATTTCCTTCGTTCTTATCGTTAGGTTTCTCGCAAACTGATTTTGTTTGATCATTGGTTTCTTTGATGAATTGTAGTTCTAGTCCTCATTCAGAAAATTTATTTGAATCATTGATTAGACTTTGCATCTTAGTTTCCTTCATTTTAGAAAATTAAGAGAATTGAAAAGAAAAATATTTGCATTTTCATCTAGGGCTTTTTGTGTGGAAAATGGAATTCCCTAGTGTGAAATTACATGATTTTACATGTTTTTTTGAAATTTTGTATGAGTGTTGATCACATTTGAGTTTTATCTCTTTTGATTTTTAAAAATTTCACCCAATTTCAGTTTGAGTCCTCTATTCGTGAAATCTCAGATTACGTTTGATTTCATTGGAATCATATTGTTTTTGTTTTTAAGAATCCTCTTGCATCGATCACATTTTCATAGTTAGAATTCTCATTTTCACAGTAGGAAAGGAAATTATACATAGATTATATTTGCATAGATTTCATGGGAATCGTGCATAAATTACGTTGCATGGTTTGGCATATTACAATGCATTTAATTGAATTGGAATAGTGAAATTGAAAGATCTAGTTAGGAAGTTTTTTTTTGTTGCATATTTGATTCTTGAATCAGTGTTTACAGCTCTTCCTTACACTAGATAGCTTTCATCGAAAATGGTAAGAGTTATTTTTGTCATATTAGTTGCATCATAGGTGTTTTTAGGTGACATCAAGTTTTGAGCCTTGGAACTAAAACATAATTCAATGTCAAATCTAAAATTCATCTCAATTAATTTATTAAACTAAGGTTAATTTAAAACTTAATGACACACAAACAAGTCTATGCTAGAGACGTTTTCCATAGTCTTTAAACGTAGGAGCTATCATTTTTTTAGCATTGTATCAGATCATTCTTCACATACCTTCAGGTATATCAGATGGCTCTCCATGCATCAAACGTATATGAGAACACCCTCATCAAATGATTATGCATAAGACAACACTACTACAGAGTGCAATTCCACATACCATCGAGTATATTTTGGAAGTCCCATATAGGTTGTTATCCTTTACATGGGTAACCGAGTCGGCCACCTTGTATAGCATGACACACCAAACACAACATTCGGGGATATTTCCTGCATGTACGTTAAGTCCTTGGCTCACCAAGGTGTATATTGTAGTTCATGGTTGCTTGGTAATCCCTTTTTTACCTAGTTACCCCTCTATGTTTTTATATGTGTCATTAATTTCTAAAAGAAATTAATTGACCGCGAGACGACATCCTCTTCATGGAACAACTCAGTGTATTTTAAGTTGATACAAATGGCAACAGTTCCCGAGTTCACAAATCAAGAAAATCCATCTGAAGGGAATCCTGTTACATTTACTTATTTTGTATATATTGGTGCTCCTTATATGGAAACATTTTCCCTTCCTTGATTTACCATTGTTTTTCTAATTTGGTTGTTTTCGACCCCTAGGGTTTCGAATGTCCAAACTACTTCTCAACAAAGTATCCCTCCACCTGAACAAGTTGATCCTAATGCTGAACCTCTTCCTTCTTTGCATGTTCAGACTTCTTCCTCTTCTTACTCTTATTCTCATGAAAGCCTCAAAGTTAGTAACCAAGTGGATAAGAAGAAGAATAAAAATAAGCAAGGGGCCACCCAAGAAACCATTGCTACCCATGCAACTAGTATGGAAAAATCTTCCAATCATCCCCACAAAGTTAAATTCCCTTACAAGTTATGTAAGGGTGACCACCTTCTTAGATATTGTCCTGGTATTCCCAAGATACTAGAGGTCTTGTCTGCAAGCTCACATAAGCCTATGTCATCAGCCTCTGGAGGTCATGCTGGTGATAAAACCTCAACTAGTGATAGTAAGGTCCATGGGAAAAAGGGTAAAGTCAAATTTCCCTATAATTTATGTGAAGGGAATCATCCTATTTTCCCTTTTCCTTATATGGATTAAGCCTAAAAAGTGTTGGAAAACCTTATAGCTTCTTAGCCTCCACTTCGAGCTAGTTATCAAAAGCTTTATCCCAATCCTCTAATAGGTGATGAAGTGATTGATCATAATCTGAATCCAATCAATCCCACTTTATCTGAATGCGAATCCCATGAGTATTTTCCGGAACAAACACTGGCTGAGAAAATGGTTTAATTGATTCCACCTTCGGTTGATCATACCTTTCCCAAAGAGAGTTAAGTTCATGCCATTGAGGGTATTCTTGTTTCTTCAGATTCCAATGAACTAGGGGAAATCCTCCCATTTCCATGATATAAGTGGGAAATCCTCCCATTCCTATGACACAGGGGAATATTTATACCATTACCATTACACCAAGGGGTAGTTATCACATTCCTACGACACCCCCTCCAAGTAGTATGGTCACCTCCTTTGATTGGAGTTGATTGTCAAGATATCGTCTTCCTCCTTACGTGCCCTTTTAGATCATAGTACAGGCTTATAATGTGGCCATAACTATCCCAATCATATATTAAGTTGCATATGTTAGTATTCTATCCTCAATTACTTGGAAAGCTTTAGTTTATCTACAGCTCATGCCTGCTACCCAAAATATGTTGGCTTTTAATAGAGGAACGAGACAATCATTAGGGATCCTTACTAAGTTTCATATTAATTTGGGAGGAAATATTGTCTATATCGACGTGATGGTTTCACAAGGTCATTTTTATTTTAATTTACTCTTTGGTAATGACTATGTTTATGTCATGGGAGCTCTTGTCTCTTCACTCTTTCATGTGATGTGTTTACCTCATTAAGTAAGAATCATGACCATTGAAAAACTTTCATTCATTACTCCTAATTTGAATCCCAATCAACCATCATCCCTAAATGTTCTTTATATGAAAGTGGTATATCCTCTACCACAGGTTAATTATGTGGAGACCTGTTCAATTCATATTTCTACTTATGATCTAGTAGGTGATATGGTGCATCATTTACTCATGGAATTGGAGTCTAATATTTCCATTGCATCCTATGATACCTTTGAGAGAATTGTTATCCCATATAATGAGAACCTCCTGGAAGCCATGGGCTCTTATGGGTCATGATCAAGGTCCCGAAGAAAATTTCCTTTTCTTATGTCAAACTCCTTGAAAATGAAACAAGGTTTTTGGAGTAGAGTTCCTTTTCTTGTGCCAATCTCGTTAAAAAATGAAACAAAGTATTTGGAGCATAGTTCGTTGTCTTGTGTTAAGATCCTTAAAAAATGAAACAAGGTTCCTCGAGAAAAGTTCCTTTCTTGTGTCAAGCTCCTTAAAAAATGAAACATCGTCCCATGAGCATAGTTCTTTTCTTGTGTCAATCTCGTTAAAAATTAAATATATCCTCTTTCAATTTGAGTCTTTGATTAGATCTCGTAGATTCCTAACAAAGTATTTCACTTGATCATGTAAATGAACCTTCATTCCATCCACGTGTTAGCAACCAATTTTTTATTTCGGTGGATAAAATGAAGCTTAGGGGGAATGTACCTCGAAATGAGTCATTATGCTAGGGGCATGCAAACTTATTTCAAGAATAGTTTTATTTTGTTTCAAGATTGTGTAAAAATGAAACCAATTTCAAGCACAATTTCCCATGTTTCAACATTATGTAAAAATTAAACCGTTTTCATCCTATCCCATGTGATTGCAATTTTTACCTGTCTGTTTCTACCAGATGGGCCTTATTTCTCCCATTCCATCGCTCACCATACTTCGAAAAGCCATACAATTTCTCTTGGTTTTTACCCTTCCCCAGGGAACTACTGCGATGAGTGATCTTATTAGCCTACTTCTTGACCTCTATGTGGTTTGAGAAGTCCCATCATGACCGCAACCAATTTATACCTTTTATACCACTCATTCCTCTAGGAGGAGTCCTCTTTCAGCTCTTTTCAAACTCCCAAAATATCAAAATATTGTTGATCACTTGTCTTTTCGAACTCGTTAAAGTAAATGAAAAGGATTCTACTCAGTAAAAGTTTAACCCGTTTCCAAACTGAGATGAATTATTTATGAAAAAGGAATATCTTAGTAAAACATGGATAAGAGGTTCTCTTGATTAGTGTTTTCTACCTTTTCGGACTCGAGGGACTATCTACGAAAAGGGACATCTAGAGTTTTATTTTTCACCTCTTTTTCAAACTCTCTAAACATGAAAAAATTGTCGAGTTTTACCTCCGTTGGACTCATTAAAATATCAAACAAGGATGGACTTGTTGAAAATTACAAGGCCAAACCACCCCTTCTCAGGGTTCGTTAAATATACTTGGAGGGATTCATCCGAAGGGTGAACTTACAGATCAAGCATATGTTATCCTCCTCAAGTTTGTTAAAAATAAAGAGGTAGTGACTAGTATGCTTGGAGAAATTGGGAAAAAAGGGCACTCCATTATCTAATGGGAGCGAGTCTCTCTTGAACACGACACTATTGCACTCCATCTTCATGGTTTTTTGGGTTGTGTAATGTGATTGTATTTCGGTTCATCATACCTTTTCCGAGCCTCCATTTTGGTTTCGGGTCAATGTTTCCAAATCCCTTAAGTGTATTTGATGTGTTAAAGAGAATTCAATATGTTGGTATTCATTAAATTAATCTTAAGAATTCATTCCATGTTTTCCTTTCCTCATCCAATTTTGAATCATCATCATTTTTTCTCACTTATGATACCTATTTCATGTCATTGATGGAGGATACATCAAAGCCCTCCTGCGATGAATCAATTCCCATCGACATTGGCACATCATCCAATAAGTTGACTTAGAAACACCCCTTTGGTACCTTGGTGCTTGCATACATTAATGGAAAGTTTACTCACTCTCAGGGATAGGTTTACATCATTTTTCTTTGACCGAAATACTCTATGTGGTGTTCAACATAAACTCATTTATTCACACCATATAGATTTTACTATAGTACCTTGAGAGCCACTAACATCATTGGTAGTTTCTCTTGCATCTATTAACGTCTTACATTATCGGTTGGTAATCATATGGTATCCTCCATATCTAACCTCAACTCATTTATTCACGTGGTTAGACTCGTCTGTTGGTTTGGTCGTGTGAATGAGATAAAATACCCAAGATCTAGTTTCATCCATTTGGGCTGCAATTTTAGGAGTTATACATAGACCAAAATGTATAATGGATATGATCATATAGATAGTCATGGGTCTATCATTTGTCATCTATAGGTGCGTATTTTGATCATTATACATGTGATGTTATCTTATGTGTTGAGTATAGGTATACCTCCCTCAGAAAAAATATGTCAT
Organism: Pinus albicaulis; assembly: GCA_034641835.2. Taxonomy (NCBI): domain Eukaryota; kingdom Viridiplantae; phylum Streptophyta; class Pinopsida; order Pinales; family Pinaceae; genus Pinus; species Pinus albicaulis. The sequence goes on along the minus strand of JAXQQM020084742.1, from coordinate 19,337 downwards.
GATATAAATGTATTGTAACAGATCCATCTCATTGGTTATTGATGATCCTGATTTGTCACAAGGTAAAGCACTTCAGTCATCACTCATCATTCCTAACTTTTCACTTTAGGGGGGAATCTATTATAGGCCATCTTTTCACATGCATTCAATAGGCCTCTTACTGGGATCAATCAACATCATATTCCCCCTTGTCATAATCATTGCAACAAGCCCTAATAATGTCGATTTCATTCCCCAAATTGTCTGCCTGAAAATATATCATCTGAGTGAGTTTTAGGACCAATGCTCCCTAGCCTCTTGTTGGAAAACTTTCACCTACAGGTTTCTCCACTGTGGCCTGCGTTGGTCACCTACAGGTTGCTCACCTTTGCACCTACGATGGTTCTATAAATTCGAGGAAAATAGAGAGAATATCAAAGGCTCTATTTCTAGAATCTTATAGGATATTTTTTAACCATTTACCTAAGATAAATCATTCGGATCTTATCCTACCCTTCCTTTGATTTTCCATCCCTTATCCTTTGATCCCATCCTCCCATAAAAGGTGGATATAAAGCCCTAAATTGGTAATTAGATAAGAACTACCACCTTACCCCACTCCTCTCTATATATTTACAACCTTCCATAAACAAGATGTCGGCTTTTGGAGATTTATTCTACCCTTATGATGTTTTGGTGAGAGGTTTCATTTCATGCATTTAGGGTGATTGGAGGTGCACATTGTGACAAGGAAAGGATAAGTCAACATGGAGGAGCTCTTCTTCAAGATAAACACCTATTTATGGTTTTAAATCCTTCCATTTATATTAATGAAAGTAATTATTTTTTTTCCTATATGTTATGTTTTTTTTTCATGTATTTCAATACCATGTTGATCTATTGAATAGAGTACTTAGATGATACCGCATAGACCTCATAGTTTCTTGGCTTGTGTTTTCTGGTTGTGCAGGTTCTAATTTTGATAATCGGAGCTAGAATTGGAGAATTCAAGCTAAAGGAGTGAAGCATGCAATGTATTCCAGGTATAATTCATTCCATCATCTATTTACTTTAAGGAAAGCATTGGGTTCCTTGTCTCCCTATTTTTCTAGGTTATCCAACAGACCTAGGGGAGATACTTTTTTCTGGAATCGTAAATCCTACATAACATCGAGATTATGAGATGATAAAGGCTATGAATAATCTCAGGAGGAAGAAATGTGACTATGGTGGTTGGCGAGATAAATGAGTGTAGTGCAAAGGTTCAACTCAACCCGCCAACTGTAAGATTCATAATGGGAAGAGATAAATCATGGATAAGATCATTTTATAAATTGTTGCAATATTGTTTGTGATTTTCCTTTTCTTATGGAAAATATAAGCAGGAAAGAGTCTGATATTCCATTTCAGCTGCAAAAAGGAGAAATAAAAACTATTATTATCTCATCTTGAAAATTTGCAAAGGAAATATGGAGAGAAGCACTAATGCAGGGTACAAAAATCACATGAGAAAGAAGGTAGTTCCCTAAGCATGTTTATGACTCAGAAAAATTTAGTTGTTCACTTTATTATTATACCTATATTGTTAAAATAAGAAACAAACCAAAAAAACAACTAGCTAAAATAATTATAAATCTATCCTAACTGGATGAAAGGAAACATAACAAGGTATAGTTAAATTACCAATGTAATCATTCAAGCATTTTATTTCCTGCATGTCTGTTCAGGTGAAACATCAGTAACAAAAATACAGTTATAATAAGACCAACAAAAATAAATATGAATGCAGTGTGTACACTAATTTCTAATATATTTACAAAATGCGGTTTATTTACAACAATTATCTCTTGGAACATTTCCTCGAACCAAACCTCTATGGTATCATAAAAATAAGGATGAATATTGTATAGAGAAAGGAAGAGGTTAAATGAAATATAAGTTTAATAACCATTATTTTTATGTACATAAAACAATTCATTAATTATCTTCAGTAGAATTGAATCTTCCAAACAACTTTCAAATGTATCAATGAAATTATGATGGGAGCTTGATGAATCTACCAGCACATCATTGGTAAACTAAGAGGCTAGACACATTGAATCAATGTACTCAAAAATGATGATTCATGTCGAAAATGAACTCTAGAAGGAAAGGTAGGCTGATAATATATGACCATCATATGGATTTGGAAGGTTAACAGCTCCTAATGGTCATAATCTGAATCTTGAGATTCTTTTGCATGTTCTAGTAATGTAGATTGAACATTTTGCACATTTAATTGCTTAATATGCCAGCAAATGACATATAAAAACTAAAAAATGCAAGAAGAAAAAAAATCTAAAAACAAACAAAATAATTAAAGGAAAAATAATGAAATCAACTCATCATTAACACTACTATTACAATTAATGTTACAAGACTATTGGGACTGATTTGAAACAATTTTCTTCTCACCGGAACTAGCTAAGATAATATAATTATAATGATCATTGGCATCAACTTGTGGAAGAGGAAAATGTTCAGGACCATGAATAGGATTCAGAACTTGATCATCATAATAATCATAATTTGGGATGGATTCATGAATGTGGAAGTCAATAAAATAATTAATTTTTTGAAAATGAGAATTAATTGGAACAGTTTCTAAATTCGATTTTTCTCCATTCTCAAAAATGATTTGAATTTGATCATGAGGATTTAATGCATATTATGATAAATCAACATCACCATTGTAAAATTAATCATCATAAATGACTTCACGACATTCACTATAATTCTCTTATTCCCATATGATGCATCAAAACTAAGAAGTACTATTGAGCACATTTTCATCAATATGGAAAGAATTATCAATATTTGTCTCTCTATCTTGATAAAAACTAATAGGAAATTCATTTATATCAGTCTCTCCATTTTCTGGAATACCATTAATGTAAAATGAACATTAATTTCTGTCTGAAAAAAATATCAGGATAAAGACATAAATGAGAGTTAGAGGCAATGAACCTAAAAATATGTCTATTTGCAGACTCTTCTGTATTTTTTCCATCATAAATTTTAGATTCTTGATCATTGATTTGGCTATTTAAAGTTTCTTGAAGACTATTGCTTGGATGCATTGAATTTTGTATTTTATCAACATGATAAAATTCTGAAATTTCTATAGCAAATTGTACATTATTGTAATCTTCAATTTGTGCTCCTGCATGCAGATTTCCTTGTTGATATTCTGATTTTATTTCATGTTGATTTTCATATTTTTAGGTTGTTGGTCCTTCAAGTTTGTTTTCAGTATCTTCTTGCAGTTGATTTTCAAATTATTTGAATCTTTTTTATTGTGATTCATTAACATGTGGGAGTGCATCAAAGTGATTATCAATGTTGTAGGAAGAGTGTACCAAATGAATAAATTTATCATACATGGGCGAGGCAACTTCATCATGATTAACATGCACCTCTGTATCAGAATTTTCAATCATGTTAATAGTAGTTGAAGAAGATTCATTAAAGATTGAAATTATTTCACTGTGGATTATTTCAAATTTGTTCAATATTCCCGCAAACTATATCAATAAACATCCTTTTACCCCTTGTCATCATCCTTGCACAATGCCCTAAGAATGATTGTTTCTATTCCTCGAGTTTCTACCTGAAGCTTCTTCATTTTCGTCACTTTAAGGACCAGTCCACTTTGTAGGCTTGGAGACCTACGTTCACCTTCAGGTTATCCCTTGCTGGGGTGGGTTGATCACGTATAAGTTTCCCTATGTTGTGGGTCCATTGATTCTATAAATTCGGGAAAAATAAAAATAATCTCGAAGCTTTCTCTTTCAGAAGCTTCTAAGAGTTGTTATAAAAATTTACCTCATATTAAAATCTTGAATCCTATCATGTCCTACCTTGGCGTTTTCATCCCTTATCCCTTGAGATAATCCTCCCATCAAGAGTGGATCTCAAGCCTATATTGGTAAATGGATAAGAAATCCCAACTTACAATCCTATTTTATATATTTGCGGCCATCCACAAGCTAGTGGTTGGATTTTGGAGATAGATTCTACCCTTATGTTGCTACTGGGAATAGTCATTATTCCATGCATTAGGTTTACATAGAGGTACAATTTGTGGCAAACAAGGACAAGCTCTTATACAAGATCAAATCCTATATTTGGTTGTAACTCACTCCATTTATATTAATGCAAAGAGTTCTTTTCTTTCCTATATGTGATGTTATTATTTCATGAATTTTGATGCCATGTTAATATGTTGAATGAAGTGATTAGATAATGTCACATATATGTTGTAGATCATTGGCTTGTGTTGTTTAATTGTGAAAATTATAATTATATCAATTGGAGCTAGGATTGGAGAATACAAGCCAAGAGAGGAGTGAAGCATACGACGGATGAGAGGTAGGCTTCATCCCATTATTTATTTACATAAAGGAAAACATCAGTTTCTCTGTATTTTTGTTGGTCTAGGCTAGGCCACCCATTCTAGGGAAGATATTGTTTTCCGTTTTCGTATATTTTTTGTAACAAATTGGTGATCATATTGGGGAATTGTGTACTCTTGTTTCCTCTTTTTCAGACCTTCACTGTCATATTACATAAAAAACAGGCCTAGGGAGACCCTTCATTGAGTTTCAATTGAAATTTTTATGTTGTAAATTTCTATTTATTGACCAATGCTCCATATGGTGTAGGGACAAAGCATTGTACCCTTGTAGAGCCTCCTCTGTGTTTTCGTTTCATAGCATTGGTGCCTCTTCTGCACCTGCGCTGGCCCCTGGTCTTTCATAAATTTTCTTTTGCTTTGATTTTCTCTTTGATCTTCTTTGTTCCAGTTTCTCTTCGTTATGTCTTTGAGTGCCTTGTGGTCTCTTTGAAGCCTCCACTTGGTTTTCTTTTTCTTTTGAGTGATTTTGGTAAGGGTTTCTTTATATTTTCTATTTTTCTTATCATTAGGTCATTAGTAAACTAATTTTATTTGACCATTGAATCCTTGAATGAATTGGTGTTTTATTCATCGTCATGAAAATTTTGTTTTAATCAGTGATTAGACATGCATCCTATTTTTCATCATATTTCAAAATTAAGAGGAATTGAAAAGAAAATTATTTGCATTGTTATATAGATTTTTTTCTGTGCATCAACATTGGAACAATTGCATTGACGGGGAATTTCACTTTGCATATTGTTTGTTGCATTTTGTATGCCACATACTTTTTGTCTCTTCCCTTCCTTATATATATTTTCATTGAAAAAGAAATAGTTCATTTAGTCATGCTAGCTTCCATTTTAGGAAATTCAGGAAAAACTCATGGTGAGCCCAGAAACTGAAACTTAATTGAAGATAAACATTAAAATTTATCATAATCAACCTAAGGAGCGTTTGTAACATTAATGCAAAAATTTAGAGGTGTAGGCTAGAGACATGTTATAGCATCATTAAACCTAGGAGTTGTCATTATTTTCCAGTGTTGTATCAAGGGGGTGATATCCCATTCCATGTACGTAAGTGTATGAGATCGTACTATGCGTACCTTTAGGTATATTGGATGGCACTCCACGCTTGAAAATTATATTGGAATGCTCTCATCGAATGCTTACAAATTAGACAACACTGCTACAAACTACACTTCCATGTAACATCGAGAATATTTTGGATGTCCCCTATAGGTTTCTATCCTCACCATAGGTAACTAATTCGGTCGCCTTGTATATCGTGATACACCGAACACAACATTCAAGGACATTTCATGCATGTACGTTAAGTCCTTGGTTCACCAAGGTGTATATTGTAGTTCACGGTTGCTTGGTAAACATTTATGCCTTTTGTTACCCCTTTTTTTTATCTATTTTTGTGTTAATTGTTAAAATTTATTAATCAAACGTGGAAGAAAAAACACCCTTTCTTCGTCATTCACGTAAAATGAAAAATAAGCCTCGTCTTCCACCAAAGGAAACTCCTGGCCATTGTAAGAAGCATAAGAAGAAACAAAATACTAAATCAAGAACTTTGGGAACTACTTCTAGTCCTCCTCCTAAAATTGATCTACTAGAATCATCCTTGGACTTGAGTTATGAGCCTTAGATTACATCTACTCTTCTCAGTGAATCTAACACAATCAGAATAGAAGTACATGAACCTTTGTTGGTTGAGGTCATTAAAACTAAATTCATTGAATATGATACCTTATTGTATGAGGTTATTTAATTTGGGGTACCTCATTCATCTTCACCTGTTACTTCAAGACCTTCCTCTTACCTTCATTTGTCTCAGACACAATCGTAGACAAAATATCTTGGACCCGATGGCGAGCCTCTTCCACACAGTCTTGTGAATATTGAAGAGATCCCATAGGAATAACCTCATCCCTCCTCTCTTGTTCATTTGAGAGGGTTAAATATTTATCAGTATCATCCTTTCCCTCCTCTTCAAACTCCATTTGAAGCTCCTTTACCTGATTCTCTTCCTTCAGTTCGCCCATGAGTTTCTTGTTGCAATCGTATTTGGGATCATTAGCCATGATTGAATCCAATATGTTTTCCTAACCTGTCTCCACTATGGATGGGACATAAAATGTTTCTTTCTCATCCATGTTTGAGACATCACAAGAGATTCATCTCTATGGTGGCCCATCTGTCCTACCTCATTATCAGTCATTTTCTGATACCTTCTCTGGTGTGGCATCCATTCCTCAGATTCCTCCCATGACATCTCTTTTTGGAATTCCATATAGCACTTTTCTAATGATAACTATACAATATTCTCCTTCTGCTCCACCTACACTTACAATTTAACAATAGGCTAGTACATATATTAGTGGAAACCTTCAACAACCCAATTATCCTTATATTGGGTACTCTCCATCTAGTGAGAATAATCCTCCATCATCCCCTCCTCCTTTGGCACAGGGAAATGTTTCGTTGGTATACCTCAAGTTTTTGCTCAGCCTTCACTAAATACACCTTATCCTGGTTTGACTACTATTGTTTGTTAATCTACCTTACTTGTCCAACTTGATTCGGTTGTCGGTACATTTTTACATGCTCAAGCTATACCATGTGCATATGAAATTCCTATTCATCAATCTATACCTTTAGAAGATTAAATAAATGTAATACAACCTTTACAAGTTGTTACTATGACTCAAAATATTCCAATGGTCTCTGGTACCTCCTAGAACCCACTCACTTAGCCTTTACAAGGTAACTTACACTCTCAACAACTTGGACAAGGTATCCCTAAAATTCCTTTAGGATAAACTATGTATGGTAGGGTGTAGCCCCCATCGACCTCATCTTATGTGGGTATGATGCACAATCTCCAGGGAAACAATATTAGCCTTTAAAAGGTATCCTCAAGACACCTTATTTAGGCCAGAAAATACAAACTCAATTATTCTAGCATTTGCAAGGTTTTCCTGGATCTAGAAAACAAGGATATGTGTATATTGGTTATCAAAATCCTCCATATTCTGATACCCAGGTTCCTCTTTATCAGAAAACTCCTTATTATGGAATGTAAAAACCTATTGTTGAGGCTATCTTATATTATCGAGGTTATTCTCCTCTGTATTTTAATAAGAATTTTCCCTTTGTAGCTACTCTTGAACTGCTAGATTTGACTCGGCTCATGAATTCCTCATCACTCATTGTACTTGGTGGCTGATAATTCCTACCAAATTTCTTTCTAATATTCCAAAATTCAATGGGAATCTTGGAGAAGACCCTTCCACAAATGTAATGACGTATCATCTATGGTTTTATTCGAACTCCCTTAATGATTATTTTATTCAGTTACATGTTTTCCAACGTACACTTGGAGGTACATAATCTAAATTGTATATTGAATTACCTATAGCTTAGTTCCATAATTTGAGTTCCTTAGCCACTACCTTCTTCACAAATTTCCCAGTTACCCATCATATATGAGATTGGAATGAAAATTTTGACCAATTTCAAACAATCATATTTGACTCACATCTCAGATTACAGTCATGAGTTATGGCGTCATCACCAATTGGTTAAAACATATGTTACCGATAAATTATTAGCGAAATGGTTCACTAAATCTTTTTTGACACCTATAATAGAGAATGTGGCTAAAGGTGGAGTCATGACCGAAGAGCAAGTGATTGCTTGTACACAATATTTGGATCTTGTTTATACCTAATCAAGTACGCTTTATGATAATATACCAAATGCTCCGAGACCTTTAAACATTGTTCCTCAACCTCCTAGTAAAAAATTTCATGTTGCTGAAGGCATGATTGGTTCTGTCAGTTCATATTTGGTGATTAAACCATCTGGAGTTTCTCTCACCACATCTTCCCAAATCCCTCCATCCAATCCTCTTGCATATTCTACCTCCGAGATAAATTTCATTCATTCTGATAAAGGTAAATCTTAGTAGCAACCAAGAAGTAAGAAGAAGGGTAAAGGAAAAAATAACAAAGATGCTTCACAGCAGGATAAAAAATCAAGTTAGCCCTCTTATGAGAAATGAAAGCCTCATTATCTATGTTTTATTTTTAATGAGGATAACTTTACTCATGACTCTCCCAGCTGTGTGGAAGTGAAATAGTTATTGAAATCTTCCACTTCGCTTGTTGTGTTGACCGACCCATTTCCTAATTAGGAGACTCACATGGTTCCATGGGACCCTACTTCCTCTAACACGACTTTAGTTATTTTTTCCACGAAGCCTAAATCCTAGATTATGGTGGGTACCTGAAGTAAGGACTATGGTAACGTGAATCCCCTCAAAGGATCGCACGATAAACCTACCAGTTCGACACCATATCCATTAGATCCCACTCCGACTTCGATTCCAATAGAATTAACCATTAAGCCTCCAAAGGAATTATTCGTAAATATTATTTCAACCCTCATGAGAGAGCTTCAAATTTATAAAGTTGTTGAAGACTTGGCTCAATCTCCATCAACTATGTTAACTCTTAAGGTGTTGCAAAACATCCCGTCTAGAAAAAGGGTTTGATTACTGCTATAGGATGTGTTAATCTTTTGGATTCCAACTTAGTCATTTTAATCATGATAAATATTCCCCTCACCTAGGATCAATTTTATTTTATGGTCCAAGTTATCGTGTATGGTAATAACATTCATCATTCTATTGTGGAAAAGGGAGCCTCCACCGTATCATGTCTTTGTCTCATGAAGGCCATTGGTTCTCCTCACCGAGTTAGTAACCCACCACATTGATAGCTTTTGATGACCGTACATATAAACCTTGTGGATTTTGAACTCCTTACAAGTGGAATTATGGGGGAAAAATTGTATCCATATAATTTGAAGTTATCTACGAACTCATTGAATATAATATTCTATTGTGTTGCACATGGGTTTACGCCATGTTCATCATTTCGAATTATTTTCGTTTGATTTCCTTTCCTCATAAGGGTGGATTTTTTCCATTAACCAACTCACCTTCTTCTCCTTTCATTTTCATGTTACAGAAGTGTCCCTATTCCCAGTAAACTCTACACTCTTATCCATGTCGGGGTTGTAATGCCTAAGGATTTCTCGCTTATGGGAAAATTTTTGCTCCCTCCTCCTCTACTTCCCGACTCACCTTCGTTTCCTATATCAATATTATATCATCTTATACTATTCATTTGTAACCAATTATAATACCAGATGAAAATCACATTGATATTTTTTCAAACTAAATTTCACTTAGCCCCGTTGATCTTGATAAGAAAGCCATCTATTCAATTTGCGACTTGTTCTTATTCCTTCTCTTTAATCAATTGGGTTGATTGTTCCTTGGATTATGGAACATATTTTGATCTATTCTCTCACATATTCCCTATTGATGAGAGCATAATGGAGATCATGGTGCGTATGATGAGTCATGGGACAATCATCACCATCATTCCTCCTTTCCAGCCATTGAGGATAATCTCTTGATGTATCTTCCCAATATCGTCAAGTTTTCTACAAGTTTTTTTCTATTCATGAATTCGATTCTGAAAAGAACCTCTCGAATATAAAAGAAACAATAACTCTTTATATCTCTATTAAACGGTATTTTCGAAAATATACACATTGGTGCATCTTGTTCTCCATATGAGATTAAATCCTATAAAACCTTATTTCAGATTTTTTCGATGTATTTTCCTCGGATTTATGAAGAAATTATAGGTATCAACCCAAATATAGTGGTCCATGAGATTAAAATGTATCCTTATTCTAAACCAATCATTGGCAGCACCTTAGGTCGGTACATCCCAAGAAGAGCTTCCATGATAAAAGTTGAGGTTGAAAAACTTATTCATTCTAGTTTCATCTATAGGAGAGTCATCGTCCAGGAATTGGGGTCAGAAATGTCATTCCTATCATGAATAAACAGGGGAAAATCCATGTATGTGTTGATTATGAGGATGTAAATTGTGCTTGCCCAAAGGAAAATTACCCGATCTTGTTTATCGATCATATTTTTGATGGATGTGTCGGATGTGAGATATATTCGCTCATGGATGGTTTTTCCGACTATAATCAAATCAACCTTTTCCTAGCAGATCAAACTAAAATTGTATTGATCTATCCATGGGGTACTTTTTCTTACTGGAAACTCCCTTTTTGTTTAAGGAATGATAGGGATACATTTCAATGAGCCATGGATTACGCTTTCCATGAAATTAAAATTATCATCAAATCTTATTTTGAGGATCTCCCTACTCATTCTAAACATCCGACCGATCACCCAATGCATATTAGGGTCATTTTTATACAATGTAGATGTTATAATATTTCACTTAATACTCACAAATGTTTTTTTTGTATTAGTTCTGGTCAAATTCTTGGTTCTGTCATTTCAAAACATGGAATTTGTATCAATTCTCTGAAATTTCAGGAAATTAATCAATCTGCCTGCACCTTCTTCCCTCATTCACTTTCAAGGACTCCAAGGGAATGCTAACTTTATACGAAGGTTTGTCCCTAGTTATGCTGAGTTGACCAAAGGATTCACTTGCCTAATTAAGAAAGGGATTCACTTTCATTGGGATAATGTTGCCTAGAATATATTTTATGCCCTAAAATATGTACTAGTTCGGGAATCTTTATTATATCCCCCTGATTTCCAGCGTGACTATTTCCTGTATCTTGCTAATTCCATTACTACTATAGCAATGGTATTGGTCTAGGAAGATGATCTAGGGACTGGATATCCCACCTATTATTTGAGTCAGAATCTTACTGCTACCGAAATCAAGTATACCCACATGGAAAAGTTAGCTTTGGTGGTCGTTCAAGACATCTAAAGATTTCGTCATTTATATTGCTCCAAAAAACTATGGTTGTTTCATATTGCAAGCCTATGACATATATTTTGTCATGTAAATTTTTAGGGGGTAAATACTCTAAATGGATCATTATCCTATAGGAGCTTGATTTGGAATTCATCAAATCCAAATCAAAGAAATCCTTAGTTTTTTCTGAGCTAATATGTGACCTTCCCTCTGCGGATTATGAATCGATGTCTGAGGATTCCATCCCAGAAGATTCATCATTTATGATATCTTCATCTGACCCATAGTATATAGAAATTATTATATATAGCCATACCCATACTTTCTGGTCTGATACCTCTCATTCCGAGCAACAACGTATTTGATACCAATCCAAGAATTACATCATTTTCGGTGAAACCCTTTATCGTTGAGGTATTGATACAGTTTTCTAAAGGTGCCTCACACATGAATATGTCGAGAAAGTCCTCAATGAATTCCAACGAGGGGCATGTGGTGTTCATTTGTTTGTTTATACCACCACATAGAATATCCTATGTGTTGGTTAATTTTGGCCCACCATATTTCATGATTGTATTCTCATTGTCCAAAAGTGTCATGCATGCCATATTTATGATTGCAAGACCCATGCTCCACCCGCTCCATTGCATCCATTATCATTGTAGTTGCTTTCACTAAATGGGGTATCGATTTCATTACATGTAACCATCACTCACCAGGGGGAATGGCTATATCATTATAGCAGTAGACTATTTTACTAAATGGGCTAAGACAATGCCCACATTCAACAATACTGGTGAAATGAATGCATATTTTTTCTTCAATAATGTCATTGAACGGTTTGGTGTTCCACAAGCCATAGTCACAGATCATGCAAAGCTGTTTTCCAATAACATGATGACCGACCTCACCGCCTAGCTAGGACTTTATCATGAAATTTCCACTCCCAATTACCCTTTAAATAATGGGTTGGTTGAGGCCATTAACAAAGATATCTAAACAATGCTTCAATGTATGATATGGGTCCATAAATCAGATTGACATTTGCTTATTTATGTTTCCTTGTGGGTATACCGAAACTATGTTAGGACTTCTATTGGATTTACTCCTTTCCAATTGGTTTATAGCCTAGAACCAATCCTCCCAATCAAACGTGAGATTCCATCACTAAAGCTAGTTGTAGAACTTCTTCCCACCACTTCTGTGAAAGATGAACATCTCTTACATTTTACATGTTTAGATGAGACTCAGTGAGATTCTTCCATGGATAATGAAGCATATAAGAAACATTTCAAGGCGTATTATGAAAAAAGTGTCAAGCCTCGTGTCTTCTCAGAAGGAGAAATTTTCCTTCCATATGACCAAGAGTCTGACAAATTAGGATCAGGGAATTTTAAACCTATGTTTCTAGGTCCATATATTGTCAAGCATGCTCTTGCTAAAGGGGCCTATGACCTAGTCGATTTTGATGGAGTTCCATTGGAACAACCTAGAAATAGCTTGTACCTTCAGAAATATTATGCTTGATCTTATGCATACTACACTGTGTACATACTGTATATAGGTGTGTTGAGTGTTCTTGTAGTGTTTTTCTTCATATTTTCCTATAGTTTATGTTGATCTCATTTACGTTTGGTTTGTAGATGTCGAAATCCCTTAAAAAATATGTTATTTATGTTGAAGGTGATAGTCATAGTACTCGAAATATATCCTCTGTAGTGTTGGATATCTTCGATCCAAATGGAAATTTAGTGAGTCTACGAGGTATTTGTATTAGTCACTCTACAAACAATATCGTTGAGTATAGTGCAATGGTTGAGCTACTGTATGATGCTATTTTTTCATATGGTATTCGTCGTGTAGGCATCGGACTTGAATCACATCTTGTTGTACTACAATTGACTAATGGTTATTCAGTCAGAAGTCCCACCATCCTTCGCATGTTATTAAGGGTTCGCCTTCTAGAAACACATTTTTATTTCATACAATATCAACATATTTCTAGAAATATAAATATACTTACGAATGTGCTAGCTAATCATGTTTTAGATTGAAATTTGCGACATATGTAAATAAGTTTCAGTACACATCACATCCATTGAAAGCAATAATAGGAACAAAGAAACACTGAATATATATATATATATATATATATATATATATATATATATATATATATATATATATATATATATATATATATATATATATATATATATATATATATAATGTGTTTGGTTTTTTGCAAAAAATTGTTGAGACACATATGGCCACATGACCCATATCAAAAACTACATGCATCTGACGATGAGCCCCCCAATATATTAATAACGGTGTCAACTTGCATGGGATATATTCACACTAGCCAACCAATAAGTCTAGGCACTCCAATAGCATCGATGAAGTCACATATGAATGCGATCGACTACGGTCTCATTGAGAACACTGTAGTGCATCTTGTCCTCTTTTCTTTCAACATCTTGGTGCAACTTTAACAACTATCATGATATCCTCTGAGACAGAATATGAATACATATAGGTTGAATGGACCTAATATCCTCATGGGCAGACCAATAATTTAGTCTTGAAAACATAAAAAAAGACAAACAAAATTGTAAAACATTTTAAAATATTAAATGGTTAAAATATTTTAGATGTAGCACCTTATTACTCACCCTCAAAGCTTAAGGCTGGGGTCATCACGAAAATCCATACCTACATATGGATAATCATCTACCATAATGGTGTCTTCACAACCATCTAAAAAAGGTTGGTGGGAAGCGTGTGAGACGGACTTTGTAATAGAAATAAGATCTATCCACCTCCTCATCCACAGAACCCTAGATCAACATGATAAACTTGACTGAAAATACTAAAACACAGTATTGAGGAATCCTCTCTAGGGGAAAATGAGATCAATATTGAACCATAGCCAAACAATTTAAATTTTACCTCTCCTTCTTTAGACGAGTTTTTCTTTCATATTGACCAACACCCACTCGCTCCGATTAAATCAACGGTGGAGATTCGAAGGAAACACGATGGAAAGGCCCAGCGTGATTGGGTGGGACTGAAGGGATTATAAAGGAAATTAAAAGAAAAATGCGCATTGCGGGGGCACTTGAGGTACGGACAAGTTTACGGGTTGGGTGCCTCCGTAGTGAATCTCGACCATTGGATCAAGATCTTCTATGGTCAAATGAGTTAACTACGGGGGCACTCATATTGTTTGACCATTTGCGCTGAAAGTGCCCATGGGTGGAAAAAGAGGTGAATCAGTGCGAGCCGTCGGATCTGGGAGATGGACGGTGAAGATTTACTCGGCAGATTGGCAATCGACAGGGAAGAAGGTTCGGGAAGGAAAGGCCAGAGCGATGGGCAGAGGATCGTCGGATCGGGATCGAGATCAACGGTGGAGATGTCCTTGGAGCTTCATACATCGGTGGTGAAGAGGGTTAGAGGGCAGGGGAACTGGAATTTCCGATGAGCGATGCGTCGATGTGATGGATGGAGGGCCATTAGATTTTGAATGAGATCGATGGTTGGGATCTTATCGGTAGATCATCCATCGGCAGAAAAATTTCTGGAAGGGAGGAAATTTTAATCGCCGAAGTGTGATGCCGATGAGTCGGAGCGATGCGATGAGAACCGTTGGATCAGAAATGAGATCAACGGCTAGGATTAAATTGGGAAAGTGCATTGGCAAGGGTAAAAGGTTTTGAAAGCGAAAATGGGACTTGCTGAGGTGCGATGCATTGATGGAGTTTAGCGCTTGGTCGCAGGACCAGGCTATATGATGAAAAAGGGGCTCGGGCTTAAGCCGAAAAGCGCTTAAGGCCCAATGTTTGAAAAGGAGCATAAAAGGCCGGAAATGAGTTTTTTTAACCTTTTAAAGAGGTTCCGATAGGTATAAGAAAGGGATTTAAAACCTTATAAGAGGGATTTTACAATGTTTAAAGGGACTTTTGAGGAAATGGAGGGGTTTCAATAGGACAAAGGGAATGAAAGAGGGTATTAGAGAAATTTTCTTCAAGGCAACAACAGGGCTTTCTTTGTAGGTTTGAATGAAGAGATCAAAGAAATGGATATTTTTGAAGGATAAGGAACACAATAGAGCCTTCAGGAAGTCATAGATTCTACATGAAATTTGTTTCTTGAAGACTAAAGACCTGTTTTAGCCATCTTTGCATATGCGAAAATTATGGATGGCTAATAAGTGGTTTGGGCACGGAGGAGGAAAAAAAAACTACCAAGCATTTTTCGTAGGTTTCAAAGGTGGTAAGCGGGATTATTTAGATTGATGCAATATAATATGATTAAGAAACATAGCAGGGAGAGAAAGTTTGAAAACCACATTTATTGCAAGATTTCAGGTAGGCTAACCATCACACTGAGGAATATGCGACAAGGGATAATGATGGTCAGGTTTGGTAGATGGATATAGGACGGATCGAATTGTGCGATAGAGTTGTCAGGTTTGATGGCGTGGGGCCCAGGGTTTCAATGAACCAGGAGGTTTAATAGGTATTTAAACTAAGGTTTAATACATATTTGGGAGTGTTTTATGATAGGTAGAGGATGATGTATTATTTAGAAAATGCGATGCGGGCAGATGTAAATTTACAACTTTCGGGATTTATATACTGGGACCGGTATATAAGATGAGTTTAATAGTTTTAACCTATGGTATGAAGGGTTATATAACATGTGGGGAAATAGAACATAGGTTAAAATTAAAATATGAGTGGGAAATAATATATAAATGAATTATATTAATGCGGGCTAAAAGGTATATATATGGAGTTAATACATAAATCAATGTTAATAAAGAAATGTCTTTGCAGGATGTCAAAATATGCTAATTATAGTGTAAAATATGATGTTGGAAGTAGATTTGTTCATAATGGGTCCCAGCATAATATTTTATCATTTACACTTAGGATAAAGTATTTTTGGGGTTTTTGGGTATTTTTGGGTAAAGGGAAATTAGTTAAAGGGCTTTTGCTTTTCTTAAGTAAAATGTGTTTTAAACTTAGGAAAAGGGAATTTTTGCAAAGGAAAATGGATGATAATGGGGAAAAAAAGGGAAAAATGAAGGGGAAAGAACGAAAATGGAGGGGATGGAGTGTTTCTACAAGGGGATGATTTTTTAAGGTAGTAAATGAAATGACCAATTTTCTACTTATCCATGATTGTAAAAGCTGATTTTGCCTACCCATATGCTACCCTAACATTTTTTTTCATTTACCTAGGTGCATTTGAGCTTGCAAATAGTTTTTCATTTTTCTTTTAAAACAAAAAACTAACTAATTCTATCCTTATTTCTTCCAAGGGCTCATATTAAGCTATTGAACTCCTTATTATTCTCTACCTAACTACTTATCTGCCAAGATTAAATACTTTGGCTAGATTTTTATTCTCTATCTATAAACATGAAGTTTAAAGCATGAGAGGTGAAGATTAAGTTGTTTGACCTTCATGGATTGTGGAATTTTAACAAGTTCCACACAATCTTTATTTTGCAGTAAAAGTGAATAGTAGTGGCATTTGGATTTGCATCACTTTCATGCTTTATTTTTTTATCTCTTTTTTGTTTGGGGTCAATTTTATTATTCTTTTTTGATATGTTTTCTTTCGAGTCCTTTGAATTTTCTTTTAGGACTTTTAACCTCTTTACATTTTTTTACTTTTCTAATATGGGAAAACAATCTGCAGAAAGCAAAGTATGTACATATTACAAGACTAATCAAAGCCAAATCCAAATTATGAATCCTATTATTATAGGACCCTAACGGTGTGATTGAAGTATTTATCCTTGTTATACTAATGATACAGAGTAATATTTATCATCTAGAATGGCTTTGTGTGCCATCAAAGTACTCTAGACTCTAAGTCTAGTCATAATTGAATAACAAGCTTGCACTCAGGGTGGATAAAATATATTAAGAATTGCAAAGATTCAAAGTTTCAAAGGATGAAAAATGTCTGTCTATTTCAAGATACATTTATGTTTTGAGGGATGAAGGTTTGTCTCCATAGGATGGAATACTTGGCGTTTCTGGTAAAAAACCATGATTTTACATAAGTGCAAAATGAAATTCTCTCATTATCTATCATTTACATTCATGTCATGAATCGTTTGGAAAGAAAGGTGGTTTATTTTGAGAAGGGGAATGGTTGATATAGGTCACATGATAGGAAAATTTCCATCACCTCTCGTCAATACCACCATTTCATTATAGAGGTATGATGATGATTTCATCCGTGTTGAGAATATTGGTGTTATTAATAGAGGGAAGGCGACAAGTATTACCTCATCATTGAACGAGAAATTTTCATGTGGCAGAGATATCCCAAACCCAATGGGGCTTCATACATGAGATTACGTGGCATTAGAGGATGCGTGATAGTGGTTTTTATATCACCTGGAATTGAGTGACATGTGGTGTTATCAAGGCAGTACTCATGGTTGGAAGCCACATCATCGTGGAGCTCATATTCATGTAAGTAATTGTTTTTGGATTCCGCATCGTGGAGAATGGAGTTAACACAAGTCAAGAGATAGGAATTTACCCTTTCATATAATGTGAAATTACATGATGCATGACAGAGGTGAGAGTTGAATGCCATTCCTAGCAAGAGGAGCAAGGCACAATGGGGCTCAAGTGATATGACATGGTGAGTGCCAAAATGGGCTTCATGTGAAGAGTCAGACCCATGTAGGTGCCATGTGCTGAATTTTTACTAATGTGGAAAGGTTGAGGGGGGCCAAACTTCAATTGGGTATAACCTTTAATCCACCCATTGGATTAAGAAAAAAATATATAGTCATGAATCTCCTGATGAGTGGTACATGATGTTGTTGTCCAAATTTAATTCCACTAAATTTGGGAAACGAGGAATTTTGTAACCCCATTTCCATAATGAGACCATGTAGATTGGGTTGGTTAAAATTAACACCTCCCATTCAAATGGTAATGGGGTGGGAGGTAGTGATAAAATTAGGAATTATATTATACTATAAATTTTTTTTTTTAAATAAGGAAAATTTACAACTCCCTACCTCACTTCTTAAGAAGAATTCCATTGTATCGAGTGAGGAAGAAACATAGGAATTCACTGCTTTCAAGGAAGCCATGTGCATCTCTCTAGGATTAATAATGCATAAATCTAATAGTACCTTTTCCTTGGAATTTTGTGCCTAAGGAAGAGGTGTAATATAAATTATGAGATAGGAATGAAACCCATTCGCATTCACAAAAAAGAAACTGTGTGACCGTAATTGGGAAAAATATACATATGATAAGGAAATGATGGTTACCATTCATGCAATAAACAGTTCGCATCTATATATTATAAGGAGGTATATTTAGAGAAATACTAACTATCATAATTTAAATTACCAGCTTAAAAAAAATTTTACATCACCATAGAAACATAAATGGGTCGCCAAGATGTTGGGATATGATTATGAGATTGTATGTAAGAAGGTCAAGGATAATGTTGTGGTAGATGGCTTATCTATAAAAATTTAAGAGGATGTTTCAATCCTTTCCTTATAATTACCGAGTCCAATAGGTCTTGAGAAAGCCTGCATGGAATAACTAAAATATAATACTTTAAGTTATCTCATCCAAAAAATCATACAATTCTGTAATATCTCGTTTCAGGGATATCTCAAAAACACAGCAAACTCCAACCAGAGATTGACTGGGAGGGCATTTACCGGATATTTTGCCTCTAAAAAGAGGTCGAGAACCGGAGGCTACCTGGCCCTTTCCAGACTCTATCTAAGAGTGAAAGATAAACACACCAAGTGGTATAGAACTAGAATGCTCAAAAATAATAATAGACATACAATAGAAAGAGATTGCAGCAACTACGGCAACTCAACCAGAAAACATAGAGAGAAAATGCTGAGCCATTTTATTAATCTAAGAAACGAAATGAAGTACAAGAGGAAATCTTGCGCAAGGCAAGTGAGAAAACACTCTCAGACAATACAGGAAGTGGCTGCTATATGAGCGTGTTAGGACTCCACTATGTATATCATTTTTGCTATATACTTTGACACCATTT
>JAXQQM020063893.1:0-58472 GCA_034641835.2 Pinus albicaulis | reverse complement strand
CAGTTGCTACAATATATCTCAGAAGACCTATTCTAGGACTTCTAACTAAACCAAATATATCATTGAAATTAAACACAACATGAAGGAGAATAAAATAATTCTATCTTCAACATTTATTTGATGACAATATACAAGTAAAATTTATTTACAACATATTAAACAAATTCATTTATCTTCTTTTTCTAGCAATTTATATAAGTAATTAGCAATCGAAGAATACCTGTATCACTCGTTTGGTTGAGATGCACCCGACTTTCTTCGAGATGCTCCTGCTGGGCTACCCGACTAGATTTACCTCCCAGCCAACTAGGAATGAATTCCTAGCCCAGGGAACCTCCACAGGCTCCGTAGCCCTCCGAGCCCAAGTCCAACCAGCTATAGTGTGTCCGAGTGGGAATCAACACCCTCCAACTCCAAACAAGACCAAGAATCCTCTTCAATGCCAAAACAAGACCAAGAATCCTCCTCAATGCCACAACATGACCAAAATCCTCCACAATGCCACAACAAGGCCAAAATCCTCCCCCATGCCAAACAAGACCAAAATCCCCCCTCTTCCCTCTCATCCTCCTTCCCTTTTATATCTTTTCCTCTCATCCACTTCAACTACTTGCCATCAATTTCATGACTACCCTCCATCCTTCTCATTTATTAACATTGATTTTCCTACCATATATAAATATTTTATTCATAAATAAATGGGAGAAGACCAAATAAATTGAGATGACATATTGGATGTACAAAATCTAGATATTTGATTTTAGAATTAAATGAAGAAAGACCATACCTTATCTACAAGTTAAATTGAGATGACATATTGGATGTACAAAATCTAGATATTTGATTTTAGAATTAAATGAGGGAAGGCCATACCTCATCTAAGATTTGATTTGAGAAGACATATTAGAAATAAAATAAATAATAAAGGTCATACCAGTAAAAATAAAATAAAATTACAATTTCACAAGTGTAGATATTACTCAAATATTATAAGTCATTATTTACACCCCTCTTTCAGAAAAATTCATCCCGAAGTTAGAGTGAAAATGGCACAATGATTTTGAAAATAAGGCATAACAAAACAGCGATAGATATAGTAGTCAAATTAAGTCAATCAATGATACCACCTCCATCATGAGTCTCCATTCTAACTTATAACCTCCTATCCTTCCTAACCTACTTCCGCCCCCATCCTATCCGTCCTCTGCTGCAATATACTATGGCATCGACTATACCGATTTAACCACTGATAAAACCAATATGGCGGAAGTGTCGACTATATCGACCTAACTTCCCCAGTAGGCAACTGGCAATCGTCATCACACGTCTAGGGGAGTGTGTCCATCACTGCGGTCCCACGATTCCAGGCTTGGAGGTTACACAGTGGGAAATACCTCCACCCCTCCCCAAAACTAGGGTCAACACCCTAATATGGACCACACTACGAAGTTGGTTGGATATTTGTCATCGAATAATCCAGTCAGGTAGTCATGTCACCTGCCATTTATACTTTACCCATGTCATAATAGGGCATATCAAGTAGATACAAAATGTAATAAATCAATGTATATCATACCGTTCCTCATTAGATGTCTCAACATTCTCCAATCACATGTGTAGATCTTGGTTATCATATAGTTCTTTCCGATCTGCAGGTTAGTTCTCATCCATGCAGCAAAATATATATAGACAAGTGATCATCATCATCATGTTATTACGTCTGGTATTCACATACCCACTTTATAATTAATATTAGTATACTAGAAGTAAATCTTACATGAGATAGATCATAAATTCAATAATTCATTCGCTAGATACATCATATCCCTTTAATCTATACATCAAACATCAATAAATTGAATAAGTCGTACACTAGATAAATCATAACGGAGTAAGTCATACATCAGGTAAATCACATGTCAATAAGTGAGACATCAAATATTTTAATCAACAATACCTATTAATCCATTAAATGGTTTATATAAGTAGTTTCATTTGTTCCACTGAAATGCATTAATATTACATAGCATTCATAAATAAAATAATATGAAACTATAATTAGATCATTAGCATAGGTATCTATCTAAGTCAAAATGACATCACAGATGCTCAAAAAGTGAGGGGTAGTCACGACATATAGTCTTTTCATCATCCCAAGTAATAAATCCCGAGTTACACTTATCCCACTAGATATTATGAGTAATATGTATGGTATTATAGAAAATTTATGTTATGTGATGGAAATTTTTATTTATGAATAGGTCATTTAGTTCCTAATTTCAAAGACTTAATGTATTTTGGACCTGTATACTTTATGTTTGTAGACTCCTTTCATGAAGTGTCACAATGATTGTTTGAGAAGTATTTTATATGTAAAAGATTATGCTAACTCTTGGATAAAGAAATCTTGAAAAGTAGAGCTAGTTCCAATGAGAGTATCACAACTGTATATATTTACATATTCGCATATTAGATTGACACTTTCACAAATGACCACTAGGTTAAGAGCTTGAGTGTTTTCTTAATAAGTAAACACTATATGCAAAACACAACTAGGTATTGTGGAGTGAAGCACAATTGAACATTGAAAAGTGAGAAATCTTTTCCATGAATTTTGAGATTCGATGAATCGCAATAAAACAATTTTAATATTTTCAAATCATCCCCTTTGTAATGACTGTGAAGTGGATTATAATTAGAGATTAATATGTGAACAACTATGAAAATAATATTCATGAACTTACATGATTGTAAGAGTTTGTGAATTCTCTTTCTTAATATTTTAAATTCTGGTTTTTATAGGGTTTCCATTGTCATTTACATTCCATAAATCACTTGCATCAGTTACTAATCATTTGCATTTATGGATGCAATAATTGGCATTATTTGGACCTTGTCAAAATAGTAATTACCAACACTCTCAATGGATCGTCATAACTTCTCACTCCATCCAACTTGAATATCTAGTTCACTCTCTTCTTTTTTGTTTTTAACTTATTATTGTCTCCTCTAGGGATTTTAACACTATATTGGTATCCTTCTCGTTGAATTATAATGCATGAATTAATGCAATTTAAACCATGTTTTTATCACAACTAAAACATGATTTCTCAAGGATTCCATTAGAAGATATGTACATAGAATGAACATAGATACAATGCGGCCTTATTTAGTTTTATTGTATAGTTGAGGTGGATGTTTCTATTTATAACATCTAATAAACTAACTAGACATTGGTAGAAATTTCTTCCACTTACTACTAAGAACGTTGAGGATTATTTTATTTATTATTATTATTATTATTATTATTTTATTATTATTTTATTTTATTTTAATTTTTTTAGTTTTGACTTGCCTCTAAACAATGATTGCTAACCCAAGGAACACAACCACTTTGGTGCAATACAAAACCTTTTTTTTTTACTTTCCTAATGAGGTGTATTAGTTTCATAAATACCTTTTTCGCAGCCATATCTTATGGACAACCCAATATGCAATTATGTATGTAACAGACTTAGTTTCCTTTTGAAATAATTTCGTGTGTAATATATATGTCAGTATATTGGACAACCAATAATGTCCATAGTAATGGAAATCATGTAGCCTTTATACACACATGAATTATAAATAACATAACGTAATATCAATGCATGGCCGAAATAACAAAGTAAACACTTATCTTAATCAAGACCATCGATAGAAGTTGTTTGAATTGGAGTTATTCCATACTCAACCATAGTTTTCCAACATAAGCACCATCTCAAAGTCAGGATGTGAAGTGACAAGGGTGAAAGGTGAAGTGGGTAATCAAGTCGATAAATTATGTCTATCATCCCTTGACATGAGTTACTTTTTGGTCCCCCTTGCTAACCATTTAATATTTATATCAAGTCAATTCCACACAATTTTATAGATTGATTGTGGCATCACATTTTCTAAATCAATTTATTTGTCTTCTAGGAATTTTATTTATTTATTTCATTTGTTGTATTTCCCTTTATTAATGTCACCTTGAAAAGATCATGATTCTTCTATTGTATGTCATGTTGTCCTTCAGAGACTGAACTTATGATCACATATTTAATCTTTTCTCATAATTAGTCCATCTCTAGTCCATTTTGTTACTATTTCTTTTAGATTCTTGTTTTATAGAATGCTACCCACCTTCCTATACTTCAATAACATAATCCTTATTAGGATCACTCATGGTTTTTTTTTTCAATCTTATTTAATCAATGATATAGAACTCAACTTCTATTTCCATTTAACTAAGTTTCAACACTTTGTTCATGATGCTCATACTTATTCATATAAATTGTCATCTCTTTTCTTTTGTCTCTTTAGTACTCTTTATTACACCTACCTTCTTATCTATAGTGATTATTACTATCCTATAATGTGCCACATAATTGCCATATTGATGCTTATTGTTATAAGATGTTAATAACTATCTTGAGAAGTTTGTATACTTTGTTGGTATCATCTGTCACAAATTGAACCTTGTGGTCAAAGAAATTTTATGCATCATGTATGAAGAATTACGTAAACTAACAATCCAACCTAAATATTTTGCTTTCGTTTCAACAACTTCACATTCATTGATGATACAAATACATTGTTTTTCCAGAATCTGTAAGCATGCATGAATCATTCATGAATTTCATTACCTTTCAAAGTTTCTAAGATAACTATGTTTTAAACCAAGGGAAATTTTTCATCTAACAGCTAATGAAAACTTCATTCCTTAATAAACAATATGATGTTCCTTCCCTAACTCTTTTGTTCTCACACAAATTCTCCCTTGAAAATTATTTTTGTCATTGCAAATATAATATAAGTTGTCATCACCCAAAGTATGAATTAATATATTGTATTGATTTTTCATAACTTTCTATACAATTATCAATTCCATACTCCTTACTAGGGAAAAACAAAGATGAAGGGAATTCATTTCTTCAAATGCTTACAACACTAGTGTTGAACGAATCTACATTTTTCCAAGCTAATCTCATTGATATATAAGGAAAATGTAACACTCATAATACCACTACAACTATGACAATTTATTTATTTATTTATTTTTTATATAAGGATAAATGTATAGTTATTAAGGAGCATTCTCTATTTTAATTACTAAATGAGACCCTTTCTATCTAAACTTCCCATCCCTTTATAACATGATATTTCTCCTTGACAACATGCTATTTCTTCCAATATAATATGTTTAAATTAGAGATAAAATAGAGATAAAATCAAAATTTAGAAAATTTCTAACACTAGAGATAGCCTAACTCCAAGAATGTTGTGGAGAATTGAACCCATGACCTCTCATTAATAATGTGCTTTTAAGGAGTGGAACTCAACCAATTGAACTAGCCCTATAAGATGTTTTCTTTTATTTTCCAACTATTAATACATATTTTAAATATATTATGACAAATACATTATTATTAAGTTTTTTTTTTTTTCATGTAGCAATAATTATTTTAATTATATTAAAACAAATTTATTATTATTAAGTTGTTGAATTTATACACACTCACACATAATCATTTATTACTAGAGTTGAATATCAAATTTAGGCTTCCCCATTTTATTTGTGTTTTCACTTTAAATTTTAAGGTAAAATATCAACTCAATTTCCATAATAATGCTCATGGATGAGTATCATAATTCAACAATTATGTATCATAATTCAAAAATTAATAATTGTGTACCAATTTATCCTCCACATATATGCATTAACAAAACTAGAATGCAGAAATCTAGATTCTGGTTGTTTAATGTTGAAAACATTATCCCTACCTCATGCCTAGTAATAAATGGGAGTAATTCAAGATCCTTAACTACTCCATAATTCAAGGGATCTTGTATCTTTAACTCAATTGTAAACATTGTTTTCCACCACATGGCATTAGTGTCAACTATATTATTTTCCAAAGGTTACATGAGAACAAAACTATCAAGATATAACAAACTAATTTATTAGATATAACAAAACAATTTATTAACAACTACATGACCGTGGTTATCAACCGTAATTAATAAATAAATAAAGTTGATATCTATCTTTCTGTCATAATATTGTTAAATATAATCACACGAGGATTGATAATTGCCTCTTGATATCCAACACAAAGTTATCATTTTCACTTCAATTCTGGTTAACATTCTCTACTTTGTATGATTTTCTTTAGAATTATTAATGAACTAAATAACCCCTCAAACAAATCAAACCTTATTCCCAACACAATTGAATAGTTTGAAGATTTGCAACTTTTTTACAACCGTTAAGAAAATTTGTAACTTACTTACAAAACTGTTAGACTCCTATACCAATAGGTGTCATTTTCCATGATTGACTTAATGAACTATGCAATATGTTCAAACCTTTTTCTTGTGCAAAGGTGTTCCATATTTTCAAAAAATCAAAAAATCAAAAATTTTAAAAAATGTAAAGAGGGTATACCCTAAAATAAAATCAAAGGGTTAAAAGAATAAAATGGTCAAAAATATGAAAGAAATGAACCCCAAGCGAAAATAGACCAGGAAAGTGTGCTAATCCAAATGCCACTACTATTTCATTTGTTGCAATAAAGCAATTGTGTGCAGCTTGTCAAACTTTTGCCACAATTTATGCAGAGTCAAACTGTTTAAACTTGATTCATTCATGTTTCAATTTCATGTTGTAGAATAGAGAATAAATATCTGACCAAACAGTGTAATCTTGGCAGATAAGTAGATAGGTAGAGATAATAAAAGGTGCTCAACAGTTTAATCTGAGCCCTTGGATGTAATAAGGGTAGAATTAGATAGATTTTCCATGTAAAAGAAAAAGAAGATTGATAAGGGTTTGCAAGTCCAAATGCACCCTAATAAAAAAGAGAAAATGGTAGTGTAAAATAGATAGGGTAGGTAGGTGGTGTTGCAAAGTTTCATATGATGAATGATGGTGCTAAATGTGTTTGATCTTTAACTTTCATCACAAGTACTGAAGCAAGAAATGCACTGGAAAATTCAAAGAAAGCAAAGTCAAAATCATTAATTTCCCACATCACTTTTTCCCGAAGATTTTTACTAATTTCCCTAAAAGTGCTAAGGTATTTGGAGATTAAAGGGGCTCAAGGCATTTTCTTGACTTTTGGAGGGACCGGACCCTCGGCCTAATGATCAAAAAGACCTAAATACTTGAAGTTATTCATCATTATAATCATTCACTTTTATCCTTTTCTTAAGTAAAATCCTATTTTACTTAGGAAAATCATGTAAATTTCCATAATAAACCCTCAAAATTACTTACTATTCTATGTTTAAGTGTTGAAATTGAGATGATACAATTTACTTCAGAAATCTTCACTTTCTTAGTTATAGTTAAAGTATTTTGAGTTTACCTTGTCCTTTGTCATGTTAACTTCTGATTTATTTATTAAATCCCTAGTGAAAAGACCTTAGCCTATAGTACATAACTCCTTCTTACCTAAATATCCCAAAAAACCCTCTTATTATAAATTTTGGCCAAAGTTATTTAATCCCTTTTGTTGAATAAAAATCTCCCAATAAAAACCCTTTGGCTAAAATATACCCATATAGAATATTTCCCTACCCCTATGGTGAATAAATGACATTTATTTATTACCATATAATAAGAAATATCGAAAAAGGTTTTAACATATAGTTTTATATGTTTAAAACGAAAAAATAAAACTCATTCCCTTAGCATTTTAATTCTGCCCGACACTTTAATCTTAGTTAAAAACCCCTAACTCTGCCGCAACCGTGTATAAACTATGGGGTTAATTAATCACCAGGATTAATTAATAACCATTCATTCCGCCAATCATATGCCTCCCGGGATTTTTAATTAAGTTAATCATGTTTTGATCCACTGTCGGGCCCGCGCATTAAACTCCGCCAATTCCACGTCCCGTCCACCGACAGATTGCGCCCCCCCCCCCGAAGATCAACGGCCCAGGATCATTCCACTAGCCGCCTCGCGTCCGAAAGATAACGAGCGAGGGCACGGTGGTTTTGGAATAGTACTCCGACCACGTGTCAGTCGACTAATGGAATCGCTGCCTCCCCATTAAATACCGCCATCGCCCGAAAGCGGTGCGGAAATTACCGCTTATCGCTTACCGCCCAGTCTTAGCGACGTATGCCCCCATACCAGATGACGTCATCCTCGGAAAAAATAAAAATTCCCATTGACTTGGTAAATAAAACAAAAACCCGTGTTTTTCTTTCATTTTCACTGCTGAAAGCAACTGCGTCCTCCTCTGAAGAATTTGAAAATTCCGTTGTTTAGACACCGCCAACCAAATTGCCTAACACCATTGTTAAACCAGTGCCCAAGCATCCATCCGCCATCGACCAGTACCTGTAAAGTTCAAACTTCTCCATTAAACAGGTATTTATTCGATTTTCTTGCCGAAACTCTCTAAAAAATCCACTTTCCTGTGTTAAAAATTCACGCCAGAGTCTGAAAAAGGATAAATATCGGTTTATTCTAGTTCCTATAACTAAAATCAAAGCTCCCAGAATCAAATTTGCACCTGGTCTGTGAAGAAAACCCCGAAACTTCCATTTTGAATACACAAGAACCAAAATGGAAGCTCCGGCAGCCCTGAATGTAACCCCATTGAATGCCCCTCACAGAGAGTTAGAATACTTACCATTAGTGGATAAAGACTTTCAAATTAAAGACTTAGTTTTCGATGAAAGTCCCCTTCGAAGTTATTGTCACTGCAGAGACGATTATTCGAAGGGTCTGGATGTCATTGGATTGTGGGAATCCAATTTCCCGAGATATCTTATCCCCTCAGTCTATATTTTCCCAGAAATCATCCACTACTGTCACTCCAACTATGATTCAACTCAAAGGGCAGTATTGTCTCCTGACCAGAGTATCCTTTTCCCCATCACTCCTCAAGCTATCAATACAATGCTCCATTTTGAACCTGATCAAGATCTTACTCCTTTGTCCATGGAAGAACTACTTGAAAAGTCTACCCAACTGTCCCCAGAAAAATTGAAATGCATTTGCCAGACTTTTATGTTACCTAAACATCAACCTAAGGGGCCTCCTCCCTATGGTTTTTCTTATTTTAATAGTTTAGGCAAACTCATCCTAAATATGATATCCTTTGTCATGGGTTTCAATACAAGTGAATATGTTGATGAAATAACCCTGGTGTTGCTGTCTATCTTTACTCCTGGGCAACCTCCTGCAGTAAAATATGACTTTGCCTCTTTCATTGCCAATAAAATCCATGACCAGTTCATGAAGCTAGATAATGAGAAAGTGTTTAAATATTCCTCAGTCATTTACCATCTCATCATCTATTATCAATCAGAGAAGTTCCCTTTTCCTGTTAAAAAGCTTGATGCAAAGGGAAATCCTAGATCTGTGATATTTTGGTCTGCCAGAACTCACTCTTCCTATGATTCTCCCTATTCCTATGCTGAGTTCATTGATCTTTTTTTATACCCTGCAACTACCTTGTTGACAGGAATCCCCCCTGCAAGGCTCAATAATGAGATTAAGAAGACTTTGCAACTTTCAAGGACATATAAAGTTGGGGACTGGTATTTATATCAAAATCATTCAGTCATCAGAATATATGGATGTGAATTGCATCCATTCAAGTTGCCAAAATATGTGCCTATGAGACTTTTTGCCTTGGAATATTTCAGGCAAATGAATAATTCTGATATGATTCATTTTTTTAGTGTAAAAAAGAAAGCCCAACTCAGGATCAAAAGTCAATTAGGTCCCTTCATATGCAATTCTAGGGACGCTGAGCGAGAAGCAGAAGATATACTACAAAACCGTTGCAAGTTACCGAGGAGTTTTCGTTGGGTTCCTTATGATCCATTCGGTTTTATCTGTGATAAAAGAATGAAGAACAAATCATCCCCATACTTTCACCACAGGATTCCTGAAATAGAACAATATGCTAATCAAGATGAGTGGGTGGAAGGAACACTAGTTGAGCAAGATAATGAAGAAGACAATATAAACAAAATTATGAAAGATCTTGAGAAAAAGTTTGACCTAGAATCTTTTGGTCAAGTGCAGGTACCTCACATTGGCACTTCTTCAGCAGGAAATCTCCAACAGGGGTTACAGGAAGAGAGTCCATCAATTGCAGTAGAGTCTAAAGGCAAAGGGAAAGAACCTGAAATACAGGTCATTGAAACTTTTATCATGGCAGAGAAACCTCAAACCTCCAGGGCACCAGATCAGACACAGGTTTCTCCTACTCAAGTAAATCATTCTGAAGTTTCAGAATTGCAAACTCCATCTAATATGGAAATAGGCAAGAAAAGACAGGCTCCAGATCCTACTCCTCCCAAAGAATCCTCAGAGCTACATCAAGCTAAAAAGCAAAAACCCGATCCACTTCCAGAAGTGGAAATTATTGATGAGATGTTTGATGATGAAAGAGAAGATAGTCAACTAACTGGCACAGTTAGTGAAATACACACAGGCCACAAAGGAAAAGAATTGCAAAAACAGTTGAGTACTGAAGTATCTTCTTTTAAGCCACCAAAAACAGATGCAGGTGATATAAAGAGAACTTTCATTAATATAAAAGCAAAGAATGATCCATTGAGAATGAAGGTATATGATCAGTATCTAAAAATGGCTCCACACAATCAGGAAAGATTGATGTCAGCATTTGACATTCAACAAGGCAAAATGATGATGAGCCATTTCAAATCCAAGGTACCAAAGCCCATGACAACATCTGATTATATTAGGACCAATTTTGAGGTCCTGGCAAAAGACATTCATCCCTTGGACCAGATAGAGTTGCATAGACAAACTGGGGAAATGATATACTCCACCCTTACTGATAAGGCCATGGCAGCCCTTAGGCTGCGAGATTCTTTAAATAATACAAACACACAGTTGCAAATTGAGAAGGCTTCTTCTCAGGCAAAAGATAACAGAATAAATTCTCTAGAAGATATAATCATCAATTTGGGTCACAATCGAAAAGATATCAAAAGCATTGAGGCACTAATTAAAAATAAAGATGATGATATCGCTGCACTGAGAAAGCAGCTGAAATTGCCAGCCTCAAGGCATCCCCAGACCCAAGAAGTTTTGAAGGAAAATTCACAGGAAGAAATGATGGAGTTGCTCTTGAAAATGACTGAGCAACTGAGTGAAACAGAGAAAGAATTGGAACAGGCATTAAGAGAAAAACATGATATCATGCAAACATCCACAACAGAGATCACTACAAGTACCACAACAGCAGATCAACAAACAGAGTCAGCACAGGTAAACACTTCCAGTTTAAGTTCTGATGAATTGGTAAAACAAATGGAAAGTTTAAAACTCAGAGTCACAGAACTTCAAACCAGAAAATTGCAGCTAGTAAATCTGGAGCAAAAATATGATATGTCTAAAAAGACTGTTGCTGATAATACTAGGGAAATCAAAAGACTGGAAAAATTGGTTAAGGCTTTAGAAAGAGATCTTTCATTAGAAAATCCTTTGAGAGAAATAAACAAAATTCTTTGGGATAATATAATTGAGACAATAAAGAGTGTTTGGTCCTTTATTCAAACAATCTTTGAACAAAATGACTTAGTCAAAGTAGCCATGGAAGAAATAGATAAAACAAGAGATGAATTAAGAGGTAGGCCAGAGCAAGCCAATCAACTTATACAGTTTTTGAACACCCAGACCAGGCAACAACTTGCAGAGCTTGGAATTGATGACAAGACAGGTACTATTTTAGAAATAAAAAGAGTTTTTACCAAAAGAACTCTTATGCAAAATTTGGAAAGGAAATGCTCAGATATTCTGGAAGAAATTAATGCTTTCAAAGGAAAATTTCAGGTTTTATTGGACAATGGGTTACCCAGTCCTATGCTCTCAGAGGACAAGATAATGGACCTGGAAACTTATGTTAATAAAATAGATATACATGCTCATAACACAACTGCTCATTCTATCAGTTCATCAGAAGCAACATTGCCAACAGGGAGGAATCTCTACGACAGGTTAAAGAATTTGTTTCATCTTGAGCAGGAAATAAAGTATTTGTTCCCTAATCAACCCACTTTTTATAGATACACAGAGGCTGATGAAACATTAAGAAAACTTAAAAGAACCATAATAGTTGAAGATCAATGGTGGGAAGACTTATTGGAAATTTTGTAAAATTTATCTTCAGGTAGAGAATTTCATCTTTTTACCATCATGTAAAGGATAAATAATGAGCACAGGTTAAAGATTATCAGTTGGGCAGTTGAAAGAGTATCAGTAGAAACGAAGAGTATCAAACAAGCGAAAGAATTACTCAAAAGAACAGCATCGAGCCCTATTATAGCACCTGCCTCCAGCACATCCACAAAAGGAGGAAACAACACACCAGCAATTAATTTTTGTCCTATCTACGAGACCATTTGTCTCCTTTTTATTGTAACTTATTCATTAGTCACCCTAGATTATTGGCTAAGTTAGTGTGAGATATTTTCAATCATTTTTTGTATAAATAAACCCTCAAAGAGAGTATTGAGGGTGGATTCTACTACTTCACTATGACATTGATGTTTTTGGAATAAAAGTGTTTTGGAGAAATATATTTGTGGCTTGCTGGATGACAATTTGAAGCTCAGGACTTTTTGCAGGATTCATGTGTCAGATTGCAGTTCAATAAGTCTTTCTATCCTATGTCTTAAGTTCTATATCTGTTTATAATATCATTGTGTCCATTTCTAAATAATTGACATAAAAGAATAAATCAGAATTTACTTAATTGTACTCTGATTTCAGTTGTGATTATTCTTAATGTTTTCCTCTAAATTGGTTATAAGCAACGAATTCTTAATTGCTCTTGCTTCGCTAATTTAAACATATTGATTACTATAGTAAAGAATTCTTCACTGCTCTTTATTTGTAATCATTCCATTTCTTTCTTTTGAACATGTTGAAAGATTCTTGAGTGCCTTTCATCCCTTCAAAACCCATTCCATCCACTTTAAATTCTAAAAATTGTTCTCTGTTTGGCTATCTTGCCCTGCAAAGCCATCTTGTGTGTAGAATAGAAATCCAGTAAAGTCATCCTTTGACTCCATAGCCCAATGGCCTGAAAATATTCAACCTTGCCCTTAGTTGGAGGATTCCACCATTCAAACAAAATCAAAACTCTTGGACTTATAACTAGCCTAAAACTTTCTAAGAACAAAGATAAATCATAAAGAGAGAGCCCTCTCTGGATGCAGATTGGCTAGATTCTGCATCTGAAGGTTGGTTTGTGGTTACCTCGGGTATACTTTCCTTTTCTTACAACTTCAAGGAAAACTTGAGTGATAACACAAACTATACACAAATTCTGGGTAAATTGTTTACAAACTATGTTAAGAAGGAAGGATCATGAATCTCTCCTATATACTAATAAATTTCTGGCCCCATAATTATGAAACAATGAGATTTCATATATATATAGAGAGAGAGAGAGAAACATATACCACTTTATGATTATAACTTATATATATATATATATAGAGAGAGAGTCTTGTTGCTCGGGGGCGAGATTTGTTCAATAGACTTTATATTTATATGCTTTTCATATGCAGCCTACCATGTGCCAGTAGAGATATGAGAAAGTGATACGAAATAGGCGAGGACCAATTCAAAATATAAGTGCATCTGCACGCCTTCCAAATTCATGGAATACAAGGCAGACTACTTGTGTGGGTGAGCCGTCCATGCGTCAATAGATGAGACTCAATCCCTCATATCAACATAAGTTGAACTGAATGAAGCCAGCCACGTGATGTGGTACAAATAAATTAATACTGCAAAATCCCGATGCATCTGAAAATCTGAGGCCTAACATAACCACTGACGGTGTAGTCAATTCGACCATTAATACAAACAACTGCCACATTTCAGATGTATCGAAGTTCTAAAACCGTATGGCAGTGGAGTTGTTGCAGCGTTATCGCCGCGACCGGTAGGAACTGGTTAGGATTATTTTAACAACAGGTATAATTGAGGGAATTATAACACAGCCTGGGACTGATAATAGGATATTTCCTAAAAAGATTCTATCAAAAGCAGATAGAGGTGAGGTCTAAGTATCTAGCCAAGAGAGCTAAAAGAAACTACAAGAGAATGTAAAACCACATGATGAATGATAAAAGCTGAAAACCAAATTTCCTTTAGATAAAGGCGAGGTCGAAGTATATAGCCAAGAGAGATAAAAGAAACTACAAGAGAATGTATACTACATGATGAATGCTAAAAAGCTGAAAACCGAATTTCTTTTCATTGCAAACGAGAGGATGTCAATACCTGCTGGAGTTAGCTCTGAAAGCCGAGGATACCGAGACACAGGCTTCTCATCGGACTCATCAATCAATTTGAAAAATCTGATACACTACCGGATGATGCCCTAAGGGGAGTATGCGAGACTGAGGGGCCCTGGTTATACGATCGTGGGGGAGAACATGAGCGAGGAAGTCAAATCTCAATATCCATGGTCGTGAAGAAGAAATTCACGATGGATGACTGGGTGCTTGACTGAATATGGAGATTAGCACTCCGTTCATGGAGATCAGGCTCCAGGATCTCCAAGAGCCGATCAGTTTGCTGGACTGGTGGTGTGTGCCCTAGGGCCTAGAGCAACAACTCCTCAAGGGTCTTGAGGATGTTGGTTGAACCAAACAAGGGAGGAGTCGAGAGGCAGGCTGAGGTCTCACTGATCTCGTATCTAGTGACATGGATATCCGTGTGCCATTGGTTGCTTCCATCCTATGGGACAACTGGGAAGAAAGGGGTAATCCTCTTAAAGATTTCAGGCTAGGTTGGTACATGTACAAATCGTTTTCCAGAGGCCGAAAGAGGCACAACATGTACAATCGATGCTCTGTTTATTTATGGGGAGGGCATGATTTTTGTCTTTTCATACTCTTGTTTGAAATGTATTGCTGGTAGAGTCTCTATTTGAGGTTCTAGATGTCGATTTAAATCACAGGGTCAGTCTTTGTTACATGGAGTCGATTTAAATTGCTCTTCCTCTTGCAAACTTCTTGATTGCTTGGCGCTTGCGCACAGGGCTATCAGGTTGCTCCGTGGTACAGCTTCAAATCTAGCTGGCCATCTCGTTCCCTTCATCAACTTTGTCTAAACCATATTGCAGAAAACAACAATAAACTATGCTAGAGATCTCGGTGTTTGTTGCATCAAATAAAATAACAGGCGGCAAGAAACAAAAAGAGCAAATATAATATAGAATTTATTGGTATCTGGCATTACATCAAACTGCTACCAGTTCTAACGAAATAAATAGGGACAAGGATGCTGACCATTGATGACACCTCCACTCCTCAAAATGATGACATCAACAATGTCAATAGGGACAAGGATTATGAGATGCACCCTTAATGTTTTGATGAGGGAGACAAAAGCTATGCTTGATGGGATTTGAGTAGTTTGAGCAGTGCGCAACAACTATTTGGCAAGTCGAATGATCTAGAGAGGTTCCTCAATGCTTTGGCTTTCTCTTACGTGTGTGACTCAAAGGCCAGGATTCAAAATTTCTGCTTGACACTTTGCAGGGGTGCTTATGAGTAGTTCTCCTTTATGATTTAAGGCAACTACTAATGGTATTATACGAGAGTCTTCTAAGTTTTCAATCTTATTTGGATTCCCCTCCCCATGACTGTTTCACATGTGTTTGTGGTGCTAAGATCAATTCTAATGACATCACTTATATCTCCCTTCAAATTGTAATCCCTTGCTACAGAAGTGCGTCTATGAGAAATATGGAATGATTTGCATTAGACTCCATAATGCACACCCTCATATTTCACAACCTCTTTTTGTTTGTTGAAACAGATTTTGAGTAGCACAAAAATGGAAAATGTATGGTTTTGGAATGTGGTAAACGAGCATGTCCGAGTATCTGTCGCCAGGCTTGACAAGCGTCGTCATTTGGTAGAACTCCTTCATGACAACCCTTTTTTGCACTTTTTTTTTTTTTTTGAGCCGCAGGACTAAGAAAGGACTCAATCCCTTAGCATCAACCCCTTCTTTCTTTGCAACTCCCTCTAAAAGGATTATCTCTGAAGGCCACAACCCTTTTTGACCTCTCTCCTCTTCCGTGCAAGCTTGCAAGGCCCTCTATCCTATCCCCTACCTTCCCTTGACTCATCGCTACCCTATTCAGCCCCATTGCCCCCATCTCCTAGTTTTGATCTACCTCTTCTAGCCCTCATTCAAACCCATCTTGAGGCAACAGTGATTTCTGGGTATTGATGTCTTCTTCTTTTTTTCAAGAGGTATTAGTTGTTTTGGGGCTAACATTGTGGCCGCAGATTGATCAAAGGGATCTCAACCCATCAAAGGGTCAAGAGAGCCACCTACTAAGCCACAAGGCCTCTCAGTTTGCCCTCTAAATCTCTTCTTTGTCTCTGTGGTCACTTATTGTCCTATAACTAGTAAAAGACACTTACAATGGCATGAAAAACTAATTGACAATCAATCTAGCTCATTAGAACGTCACTTGCATTGACTGTTAGCTCATTTTATTGGTATTTTTTTCTTTTTAGTTGTTGAGGGCTGATACATTATTTTCCTGAGTCAAACAAAGTTTGATATAAGTGATTCAGAGGTCTGATCGTAAGCCTACAGTGGAATAAAAGGTTTGACAGTAAAAAATTTCCATTTAAGTTAATTTACTAGTGATTGATATGTTAATTTCAGGCATGATATAAGATCTCTAAATGTAGTGGTAAGAGTTTGTTCTAAACTTGTCATTGGTAAGTTGCTATATCTAATGGCAGTAATGGCGAGAGTGAACAACGACGAATTGGAAGAAGAGGAGGAATTGGATGTTTTCGCGATTCATCTCAAACATGCCATGCATGAAAGATTGAGGAAATTGAGGGTAAGTGTAATTTGTTCCACGTCCTTTAAGTATGAGGCAGTATATTCTACTTTGGTGTCAAAGATGTATTTATCAAAGTATGAGCTGGTATATTCTTCTTTGGTGTCAAAGATGTATTTATCATGTCAATATGGAATTGAAATAAAGGTGACATGATACAGGCCTGTTAATTATTGAAGGGGCTTTGCATTGCAGGCTGCTAACTTTCATATGCATACTCATCAAGAGACTTAATTTCCTCTAAGAACACTATTATATTATATCTTACCAATGAAACTTCACTTTGAATAGTCTGTGTAGGTAGGAATGAGCACTTCTTTATAGTATATAAATATAGTAGTGATAAAATATTTGGTATCAATCTAGGAATAAGTTTTAACACTTCAACTTATGTAATATACTTTAACAAATATGCATGCTAGGGCTCATAGGCCTCAAGGGCTGCAACTTAGCTCTGATACCATATGTGAAGACCTATTCTAGGACTTCTAACTAAACCAAATATATCATTGAAATTAAACACAACATGAAGGAGAATAAAATATTTCTATCTTCAACATTTATTTGATGACAATATACAAGTAAAATTTATTTACAACATATTAAACAAATTCATTTATCTTCTTTTTCTAGCAATTTATATAAGTAATTAGCAATCGAAGAATACCTGTATCACTCGTTTGGTTGAGATGCACCCGACTTTCTTCGAGATGCTCCTGCTGGGCTACCCGACTAGATTTACCTCCCAGCCAACTAGGAATGAATTCCTAGCCCAGGGAACCTCCACAGGCTCCGTAGCCCTCCGAGCCCAAGTCCAACCAGCTATAGTGTGTCCGAGTGGGAATCAACACCCTCCAACTCCAAACAAGACCAAGAATCCTCTTCAATGCCAAAACAAGACCAAGAATCCTCCTCAATGCCACAACATGACCAAAATCCTCCACAATGCCACAACAAGGCCAAAATCCTCCCCCATGCCAAACAAGACCAAAATCCCCCCTCTTCCCTCTCATCCTCCTTCCCTTTTATATCTTTTCCTCTCATCCACTTCAACTACTTGCCATCAATTTCATGACTACCCTCCATCCTTCTCATTTATTAACATTGATTTTCCTACCATATATAAATATTTTATTCATAAATAAATGGGAGAAGACCAAATAAATTGAGATGACATATTGGATGTACAAAATCTAGATATTTGATTTTAGAATTAAATGAAGAAAGACCATACCTTATCTACAAGTTAAATTGAGATGACATATTGGATGTACAAAATCTAGATATTTGATTTTAGAATTTTAAATGTGAGGGAACATATGCCTCATCTAAGATTTGATTTGAGAAGACATGGCTAGAAATGAAATAAAATAATGTTAGTCATATGAGTAAAAATAAAATAAAATTGCTAATTCTCACAAGTGTAGATATTATCAAAGATTATAAGTCATTATTTAGCGATTAATTAAAGCTAATCAAAATTTTTTTCCTTATGGGATCATGGAGCATTACAAGATTCAGATCCATAGGTATATCAAAAACACTGTTAGGATTTGAGCTAATAGGAGTATTGTTCATGGTGGAAAATGAGATTATAGTTGTGGTCCCTCTAATTCCAATACTTCGATTATTTTCTCTCGCACCACCCATTTTCGAAGGATTTTTTGAGTCATGTATCCTTCTCTATATTCTCAATTTTGTCTTTGGTTTCTTTCCTTAATTCTTGCTCATTGATTTTCTGCTTTAATTCCTTTTTCTTCTAGTCTTCTTCCTTTTGCAAACAATTTTTTCTATCTACTTCTCCTACTCTCTTTTTTTTCTCAAATGTTCTTCTTTTTTCTTTCTCAATCTTTTTTTTATATAGTTTCTCTTTTATTTGTAGTTCTTCTTCT
Organism: Pinus albicaulis; assembly: GCA_034641835.2. Classification (NCBI taxonomy): domain Eukaryota; kingdom Viridiplantae; phylum Streptophyta; class Pinopsida; order Pinales; family Pinaceae; genus Pinus; species Pinus albicaulis. The sequence continues at coordinate 39,664 of JAXQQM020063893.1, read as the reverse complement.
CCCTTCAATTCCTCTTCTTTTAACTTCTTTTCTCTTAACTATTTTTTTTACCTTAATTCCTCTTCTTTCCTCAATTGTTCTGCTTTCTTTAATTCTTCTTCCTTATTTAGTTTCTCTACTTCTAACAACTATTTTTCATTTAACTCTTCTTCTTTTTATTTCCTCAACTATTCTTTCCTTTCCTTTTCTTTCATATATTTTTCTTCCTTATCTTCCCTTTCATTCTTCAATTATTTTTTTACGTCTTCATCATGTTGTTCTTTATTACTTTTACTGTTATCGATTTACTTTGGGAGACAATATCCTTAATTGATCCCCATCTTATATAGATAGTACTGGAACTTGGAGCTGACCCGTGTATTCTAGTTCTTTCTCTTAATAATGCATTATATAACTTATATAACTTAACTACTTTTGCAGGATCCTAAATCTTACAGAATCTCTTTAGTCCTTATTCAAATTCTTTGGCTCCTTGAAACATAATTTCAAAATAATAATGGTTATGGATATATGAGCCAAATTCAATTGAAGAGTGATGCTTTTTAACAATCCATTTGGGATCATATCTTCTTAGAGCTCCTTGGATTAACATAATGTCTTCAAGTTGTTGAGCTTCAGTTGCAACATGCTAGGAATTTACAAGTTTATATATTCCAATTGGGATAGGAAAATAGGTACAAACTTTATTTTTGTTCTTTTTAGGATAGAAGTGATATCAATACCAATGGTCTAATATGTTATTTCTCAAACAATTAACCTTTTAGGAATATACTTAGGCAATTGATGAGGTGCATCCTCACATACATATATATGAATATAAGAATACTCTTCATATATATACCAATCACCAATGTATTTAATGACATATATAGTATGCTGGGTAACTCTCAGAGGAACTTGATTTTTTAACACCACATTTAGATGAAACATAAAATTAGCACAAATGTCATAGAAATGATATTTTCACTGTGTCTTCCATAGTTTGGAATGGTAAATATGTATAGTTTATTCTAAAGGAGACCAATTCTACATCATTAGTGGAAAATGGGTCATATCAGATGAAACATCTACCAAATAGGCGAACATGAAGAATCACGGGCAATGCCCATGTGGAGCATCATGAGATTTTTTTACTTCTCTTTGAAGATTTGATGCTAAGATAATTTTCCCAATCTAACCAAGTATCACTTTTAATCACTTAGTGAATATAATGCCCCATAATAATAATAAAAATAATAAAATAACAAAAAAGGAAGAAAATATAACTAGTACAACCACATTAAAAATATTAACGTAGTTGATATAGACGAAGGCTTCATAAATATAACAAAAAAAAATATTGCAACAAAAAAACTATTGCAACACTAAGAATGTCTTACCAATGCACACATTTACCGGATTAACCATGTATAAAAAGGTTATGGGTCAACTTTAACTTGAGAAGAAAAAAAAAGAATTACACATCTTATTATAAAATGGACCATTTTGCTAAATAAAATTTTCTTATATATAAATGAATGTTATAAATAATAATGAGCAACTTATCATGGAGGAACTTATTAGAATTGGAATAATCTCAAATCCCTAGGAAATTGGACATGGAGCCACTTTGGCATGAATCTAATTTTTTAAATTTATTAAAACTAATGGACTATTTTGCTAAATAAAATTTATTTATATATAAATGAACGTTATAAATTATAATGAAGAACTTATCATGGAGGAACTTATTAGAATTGAAATAATCGAATTGAAATAATCTCAAATCCCTAGGAAATTGGTGGGCGGGGAGCCACTTTGCATGATTCTAATTTTTTTTAAAAGTCAATGCAACCTAACAAACTTTGTAACACACTATAACCCTTAATAAGCATTCAGACTAAGCATATACTCAACATATTCCCTTGGGAATCGATCTAGGCCATCATTTAAAAAAATAAAAAGTCAACAGATCCTCATCCACCTTTAGTTGAAATAAGAAGCCTTTGCCAATAATAAATTGAAATTATGAATAGTTAAATTTAAAATAAACTATAACAATAAGAAAGCAAATTCATATACATTTATATATATATATAAAAAGTTACACATGATGGCACATGGATTGTGCACATGCAAATCCTTTTCCAATCCACTCACCATTTTTGGAATAGTTTGTTCTATTTAATGGTGTAAAAGGGAGATGAAAAACATTCATTCTTTCGAGAAGGGATGTAGAGAGACAAAGAAGTCACTGGAAGTAGTAGTTGATTGAGGTCTCAGGGGGGGCCACTTGTAGAAATATTATGTGCAATTGAGTCTATGGTTGGGTGTTGAGTCGTCTGCAAAACAATGCTACAGTCAGCGGGAGCATAATAACACCATCAATATGAATTATCTAGTAAGAAATATCATCTCTTATAGGTACATCTTTCATCTCATGATCTTGTAAATTATGTGCTAGCTAGACAATTATATATGTGTTGATACTTTTCTTATAGCATGGTTTGATGTAAAAATTGTTTTTATGATTCTTGGTCATTAAATTTGGTATCAATTGGTCATTATAGAGGGACAACATGGTTTTAACTTTTATTGTGATGTATTTAATTTTATCTTTATTTTTAAATATTTTACTTTGTCATTATATGCATATACTCGTTATGATCTCAACATGTCCCATGCGAGAATTGAATCTAGGTGGGGAGGGTTTCATTCCCTCCTCTCAAACGCCCTAAATAACCCCAATTGATGGTTGGGTGATAAGTCATCCCAAAAATAGTGTTGTGGTCTGCAGGATCGGAATAACGCCACCAATCTAAATTATCTAGTAAGAAATATCATCTCTTACATGTACGTCTTTCATCTCATAATCTTGTAAATTATGTGTTAGCTAGACAATTATTTATATGTTGATACTTTTCTTATAGCATTGCTTGATGTAAAAATTGTTTGTTATGATTCTAGGTCATTACATTTGGTATCACAGTCAAGTTTAAACTTTACATACCTTTAAGGATTAAACATTTTAGATGTATTATTACTACAAGATCTAGTGCTGAACTTTTGGGATCTGTTGTTGTTGTTTCAGATATGATTTGAAAGCACTGTTAAAATTTTGGATTAATGTTATCATTCTAGATATATTTTGAAAACTATCATTAAGCGTGGATCAATTATTATTATGTCATATCTAGAATTCAATCTATCATTAAACATATGCATCAAGTCATGCTACAAAAAAGTCATACTTATTTTCATCTTTGGTTGATTTAATTCGTCATTGAATTTTCAAATATTCCATATATATATATATGGGTGAAAGAAAAAAAAATTAATGACAAACTACTTAAATCTATTTCTATACAAAAATAAATTCAGATCTGGTTGCAATTATAGCATAGATATGGGCATAAGAACCTACGTGATTTGTACCATCATTGATATGGTTTACAAAATAGGGATTTTCATATTGATGTAATAATTAAAGGCATCCTCAAAAAAATCATTTCTAATCACTCACTATTGTTTTGAAATCTTCATTGTTTGAGGTGAAGCCAAGAGATCCATCCTAAACATTTGTTATTTTGGCATATTTTGTGGTTTTTTTCTTTACCTGATCTGATAAAAAAATGAATGTATATATTTTATTAATTCCAAGTTGAAACAACTATAGATTTCTAAGTTGCATGAGTTCATTCCATCACTTAAGTTCAATGAATGTATGTAGCACCACTTCCTTGCCAATTGAAAATGAACCTTGCACATTTTATTGCCCAATGAGGAATTCCAGCAAAGAACCAAATCTTATTTGTCACGCTTCATAGATATATTTATTCTAGATCAAATCTTGTCACGCTTCATAGATATATTTCTTCTAGATCAAATCTCGCTCAAACCACATAGATCAAAGGTCATTCTCAATCATTTCCTTAATAATTTTTTTGAAAATATTCTTAATGGTGCTTATATATTTGATGCTTTCTAGATGTGTATCTTCTATTATCAAATCAAGTTTCAAAAACCTGATTTTAATTTGTACCCTTTTTCTTTTTTTTCTTTTTTTCTTTTTTTTTTTTTTTTTGGTCTATTTTCCTAATTTACCCTAGCATATGCAAGTACGTCAGATACATAGGCATCATAAATACTAATCCATCTGCATTGAATGGTCATGAATAAAACAATACAAAGAATTGATGAATCATTTCTGGTAGAATAAAGAGCTCTCTAAAAATATATAAAGAGAGAGAGTGTGCACGCAATAAGCATAAGGAAATTGGAGGAATCATTGGTTTTAATGAATTGTTATATACGAATCATTGTGAATCATCCTAGTAAAGCAAATTAAACTCTTAAACATTCTAAAAAGAGATGTCAAATATTTAAGGCCAGTCATTTAGAAATATCGTTCATCAATTACATCAAAAATGAGTTATTGTACAATTAACCAAGAAAATTAAACAATAATGTGAATTTAACCAAGCCACAGTGCCATTGTGAGCACCTAAAATGTATGGAGTTGTGTTTAAGCCCTTAACTTCATTGGCTCACAATCAAAATTAAATTCAGCTGGACAAGGGTGATGGCCTCATAACCTACATAGTTTTTCATCTCATCATTTATTTTAATTAATGTCAACATTCAGATGTACGCGAACTGTTAATTCGATCACAGAAGTTGGAACATTGGTCTTTTTAGCTGCCTCAAAAGAAAAGAAATAAAAGTTGCATGTGCATCCGAAAATGAAGTCGACTGAGCAAGGCTATTTATTATACACATACTGTTATAAGTTGTCATTAGTTAGAAAGAAAAAATAATTTTGAAGGAAAATCGGAGAAGACGTTGAATCATAAATAAAATGTGAAAACCACAAATCCTAAATTGTTTAAAGCAAAGTTTTATATAGTGCAACATAGAAAAAAATTTCATTTTATTTAAATAAATAAATAAAGTATAGGAATGGCATACGAATACTTATGTCCATGAAGTTTTGGATAGACGGTGATCGGATGCATTGTTAAGACAATTCTAGGTGTTAAGTTACTAGTTCAATTGCCCGTCTTATTCGGTTCTGCCCTAGGACATATTATAATACCATAAGTGAAAAGACCCTTAGCGGTTATAAAGGAGGTTTTTAGTGTTATAAAATTTGCCAAAATTGTCAAAAAACCATATGCTACAACATCTGGTTTTGGTAACTGAGGTTTTGGCAGAGCTTTTAACGGAAATTCAACACAACTAAAAAAAAATGGATGGCCATAGGTTATTACAGATGTTTTTCATCGGTGCTCTTATAGGGTTTTAACACACTGGTGCATATTGGTAGACAGTGCACCGGGGCGGTCGAAGGAGAATGCACCGAACCGTTAAGGAAAACAACAACACCGAGCCTAGTGTTGGTGATACAACGCATGAGACCGTTCTAATTGGTCTTGGGATTTGAGCGGTGCCCATAGGTCGTATAAACGCCTCGGTGCATATTCTTATATAAACGCCCCGGTGCATCGTATCACACAAATGCACCGAGGTTTACAATTGGTATCGTTATTCGTGCAGTGCAAATATGTCATACAAATGCACCGACGCTTATCGACACATAAACGCCCCAGTGCGTACTATCACACAAATGCATCGAGATTTGTAATTGGTATCGATATTCGTGTGGTGCTTATTGGTCATCCAAATGCACTGGTGCGTACAGGCAGAACAAACGCCCTGGTGCATAGTATCACACAAACACACCGCAATTTATAATTCGTACTGGTATTCGTGCGGTACTCATAGGCGGTAAAACAACACCGGTGCGTATAGATACATAAACACATCGGAGCGCCGTACCGCACAAACGCCTCGATATTTTTAACTGGTTTTGGTATTTGTGTGGTCCCGATAGGTAGTATAAATGCACCGGTGCGCTTAATAATACAAGCGCACCGGTTTTCATTTTGTATTTTTTAGAAACATCGACCTGTGACAGTGCAATTATTATGATTGTTTTAAATTCATTATTCATCAAAAGTCGACACATATTATAACAATATTCATATTAATTAAATTTTTATTAATGGATTTGAATGTGATGTTTAGATTAATTTGTTATATCATATCATAATTATTGTGGTTTTTTAAAATTCATTATTCATCAAAAGTCGACACATATATATGTTATAACAATATTCATATGAATTAAATTTTTATTACTGCATTTGAGAACGACAATGGAGAATGCAATAGAATAAATTAAAACATTTATTATTATTATTATTATTATATGAATAAGACATTCTTTGTCATACAAAATGGGACAGTTATTGGTATCCCTTTATCTTTCAATTGGGACACTATGTCCATTACATTAAAGAAAATGTCTGATTTCACAGACATTTTTCCAAAAATAGTACAATGCCTTGCTTTTATATCCAAACATAGTGATCATCATTCTTCGCTTGAACTGCTATCACTGCTAGAGCTACTTCCATGAATTGGGTTATTTTCAAAAATGTTTTGTTCACGACATTGATTGTTTTCTTCTTCTTCACCTTCTTCCATCTACAAACATAAAAATAAATTGTAATGAGTGTATATACATTGGTGAGAATAATGAAAATTGCAATATTAAATAATATACATCAATGTAAATCGAAAATAAATGACGTACCAATGCAACAATTGACTCATAAACTATACACATTCTTTCAAAACCATGTAACATGCCATCTTTCAAGATTTGATCTGTTGGCGCAGTGCCATACTTTGTTTCATGCAAGTTTTATACCCCATAAGAAATCATATATTTAATATAAAAGATTTATTTTTTCTATTAATTATAGATGTAGCTAAGTAAAACAAGATCGATAGATGATTACAAATTCCACAATTAAGTTCTGATATGCCAACATATACGCACAATCCATATTTAAACCAATTTCAATCAATTCGTCTGATGGTTCTTCTTTATATGTTAGCACCTGTTTGGAGACATTCAATGATGATTTTTGTAAAACAACTTAAAAATACAAAAATGAAATTTAGTTAAGTTGTTATAAGGAAGTAACAATTACTCACAAACTTAGATATCAACCATTTTCTTCCTTGTCGTCCTGTTTTATGTGCTGAATGGGTTCCATTTTCTTTTCTTTTTTGCAAGAAAATACTTGAAAATTAATATTTATTGCTAAATTTTTTATTTATTTTACCTAATGATCAAAAAATTCAATGATTACATATTACATTTGAAGCACGTTGTTGTTGAGATGGCTCCTCCCGCGATGCAATTTTGTCCATTTCTTTGACCATCTCCTTGTACACCTTTTTGGACATTCCTACTGGCATATTTCTGATATCAGCTCGTTCATATTTTGAGATTTTCATAATCTTCCTGAAAATGTAACATGACAATAAACTATTTAATTTTATATTGATATATGAAAAGTAAGTATAACAAAAGTGATATTTATAAATAATTCTAGACAAACATCTAAAGGAATATTACTTTTTCATTCCTTCTTTTTTGTTGTTGTACGTTTTTGCTATCAAAAGTCTGACATGTCTCATTGACCAATTCTCTGGAAACTCTTCCTGTAGTTTACATAAAATCTGGTTCTTGGAATCATTGGTTTGGTTTTTGTATTGTAAGTGGAAAGAACGTCTATACATTCGTTCCACTAGATCCCTCAAACATTTGTAAAAGTTTTTCCCCCTTTCGTTAACCTCCAACACCACTCCAGATGAGCTAAGGAGCAATTCATTTTCATTTGCATGTTCTATTGTTTTTCTTTTCTTAGAACAACATTCCTTTTCTGAGTTGTTGGTCCCTGTAGAACATTAAACAGAGGTGAATTAATATATTTTTTCACACATGTTATCTAATAATTTTAATTATATTATTAATGAAAACTAAAAAAAGAAACTCATATTGGATCGATAGTATTTTTTCATTCACCTGATTCATCCTTTTGCAATTTTTCCATCAAGCTTATACGTTCTTCTGGTCCTAGATCAGAAATAATCTTATCGAGCTTCATCATTTTGTGGCTCTGCATGATACACATTAAACAATACATATTATTTAAACTTACATATAGTTCAAAAATATTTTTTTTGTAAAAAATCTACAAAGAACTTGCCTTTTTTGCTTTTCTTGATGTGTTATCAGTATTTTTGTTACTTGATCTCTTGTCGGTCATTTCTTTAACAATATCAAACCTATATCATATCAGTCAATAATATATTTTTAAATAAACTGTCAAATTCTGAATTAAAAAAAAAAAAATCTCAAAAAAACGTTGTGCCATTCATGGTGAACGCATCGATGTCGACGCGTGTATGTCTTTCCCACGCACCATAAAAACAATATAATAAACCATATGGTGCTCTATGTCAACAAGAAACCCCAGTGCGTTACATGTCAATGACCGCACCGGTTAACCATCATAAAAATAATAAAAATCGTCTAGTGTTAGTTTTTTAGCATAAATCGGCGCTATATTTTACATATGGCGCACCATTAAAAAAATCTTATTTTTTCACATTACTTATCCGGTGCTCTTGTAAATAGCAGAGCACCGGTGCGCTATTTTACATAGGGCGCACCGTAAAAAATCTTTTTTTTTTTTTAAATCATTCCAAGGCCAACATGGATTAGGATACGACTATGTTAATCGTCCCGTCGGTTGCATGTATTAGGTCTATATTTAGCAATACAAACCCTATAAATCTAAATTGAAAAGTCTTAATTCTGAATCACAGAAAGAAGAAGAAGAAAGGGGAGAAACAAAAAGAGAGTAAGGTTTGTATTTTTTGAAAGTTTTTTTTTTTTTCGAAACTAAACATTCGCAGTGCGTCATAATGAAATAGCGCACCGGCTGCATATTTTTATAATTATTATGATAGTACTTACGCGATGCGCCGTGATAACAGAGCATCCTGGTGCACTCTTTCAGACAAGACACACCGATTTTATTTTTATTTTTTTTATTTTTATTTACGCAAGGGCCAACATGGATTGGGATCCAACTATGTAGGTCAACCCATTCATTGGATGTCTTAGGTTTATATTTAGCAATATAAACCCTATAAATATAAATTGAAAAGCCCTAATTCTGAAATCACAGCAAGTGGGAGAAGACAGGGCTGAAACAAAAATAATGTAGGGTATGTTTGTAAAATGGTTTTTTTCAAAACAGCACATTGTGCGGTGCACCATAATGTAATAGTGAACCATTGCCATATGTTACATATGGCGCACTGATAAAAACATAATTTGTTTTTTTAATTTTTTAACATTGTACTTGCGTGGTGCTCTTGTATAACAGAGTGCACCGGTGCGTTATGTTACGAAGGGGGCACCAACGAAAAAAATGTATTTTTTTAAGATTGATGCAAGGGCTGACATGGATTGAGATCTGACTATGCAGATCCTCCCATTGGTTGCATGTATTAGGCTTATATTTATCAATACAAACCCTATAAATATAAATTGAAAAACCCTAATTCTGAAATCACAGCAAGTGGGAGAAGAAAGCACAACAACAAAAATAATGTAGGGTATGTTTGTAAAATGGTTTTTTTTTTTTTTTTTTTTCTGAAACAACACATTTTATGGTGCTTCATAATGTAATAGTGCACCAGTGCCATATGTTACAAATGGCACACTGATAAAAAAATATTTTATTTTTTAAATTTTTTATCATTTTACTTCAGCGGTGCATTGGTATAACCAAGCGCATCGATGCGCAACGTTACACAGGGCGCACCGAAAAAAAAAATCTGTATTTTTTTTAAGATTGATGCAAGGGCCAACATGGATTGGGATCTGACTATGCAAGTTGTCCCATGGGTTGGATTTCTTATGAGTACAGAAACCTTATAAATCTAAATTGAAAATAAAGAGGAGAAAAAATGGAAGAAACAAAAAGAATCTAGGGTTTTGTTTCTAAAAATTGATTTCTTTTTTTATTTTTGTTTTTGAAAACTGCAGAAAAGGTAAAAAAACTATAGAAAAAAAAAGTTAAAAAAACAATAAGATTTGATTTTGTATTTTACTTCATAAAAAACTAGAGAAAAAATAAAATAAAATAATAGACTTTGATTTCTTATTTCACTGGATTAAAAGAAAACTACAGAAAAAATTACAAAAAAACAATAAACTTTACTCACGTCGTCTAAAATTCTATGGTACAGGGATTGAATTACCAGAGGCTTGGAATTTGTATTATCTGAATACTTCTGTTCAAACGTATTTCCCTACTCCACAGTGCTCTCGTGCTCTATTTGCTCCAAGTATGTATCTTGCAAATCTCTGGCTGAATTTTTTTGCAAAAATAGTGAAATAATGAAAAGTGTTTAGTATTTAAAGAAATGTTTTATGAAATTAGATTTTCGAAATATTTTTCCACCCAATTTTCAATTTACTGCTTTTTTTTCACTTAAAGAAAATAGGGTTGCACTTTTTTTTATTGCGGTTATTTGTTTACCGGTGCGTCGTTTAATTCAACCGCACCGGTGCTACTTGTTACAAAAGTGCACCAGTGTGCAAAATAAAGAACTGACCAGTGCGGTTATCTGAACAATACACACCCGAATTACATTTAGGTTTGTGCACCAAATTTTATTGTTTTTTTTCTCAAATGCAGGGAGAAAATATCATATATTATATGAAATGGAAAATTCTTCAAAATCCAGCTCGCTCCATAATATTTCTCAAATTCCATCACGTAGTTCTCCCTATCCATGTGGAGACGTAATATTTACTTCAGATTTGTTTTATTTTTTCACTATCTAATTGAATTTATGTATGTTTTTTATCCATGTAGTCAATCATGCACAACTTAATTAAATTTATAATGTATACAAATTTGCAGGTTCATGCAGATTCATCATCGAGTTCATATGCACAAAATTATATTCAAAGTACTGCTCCAAAACATCGAAAGTTCTTATCAGGAGCTGCATACCGCAAGACGCATTTGGTAGATGAAAATGGACAGCCGCTTCACCCTGCCAATTGTAACAATATTGCATCTTCTAGCCACAATCCCGAGACAATGATGGTAATTATAATTATAATTGTTTGGTATATATATTGATTAATATGTAATTATTTCAACGTCAAACCAATTTATAATCATGCAATATTTTCAACGTGGTTACTAATTGATATCATAATATTTTGTACTAATCATGTTCAATTTTTTTTTTTTAATTATTAGGATTCTAGTGATGATGAACGACCTACCTACCATCTTCCGTTGCACCCCACGACAATGTCAAATCGAGAGAAGACTGAATTAAGAGAAAAAATCGAAGAGGAACAATACCAAGAATGGTTGAATCAACCACCGATTCAATTCCCGCTACGTCCAAATTCACCAATTAGGAATGACTACAGCAATAGTAGTTCTTCACAAGCTAGCAATGGAGACAATCAAATAGAGGTTGGTAGGGATGATTACTTAAGGGATACAACTGCCATGGAGACAATGTTGTTAGATGCATTCCAAAATGATGATCAGCTAGGGGATGGTGCTCATATCACTGACACCTTTTTCGAAAGCCTTAAATTTTCTTCCACCACCCCTCTATTTGGACCCAGCAGTCAGTCAAAGTCTAACCAGTTGGGGACAACGATGTTACTGTACAACTTGAAAGCAAATTTTGGCTTGTCGAATGCATGTTTCTTGGAACTTTTGAGGTAAGTTACCATAAAGTACTTCCCTTATATATAAATTTGAAATATAATCAGTACACTGCAATGAACATTACAAATGTTAAATTTTATGAACGTTAATAATTATATCAACATTAATGTACATTTATTAATATAGTTTTCCATGATCACCAACTACAGGTTATTCAAAGATAAGGTTCTTCCGAGTGATAATGTCTTGCCCGGTAGCTGCGAAGAGGCAAAGAAATTGTTGAAAATGTTGGGTGTTGAGTACATATCATATCATGCATGTCCAAATGATTATATTCTATATAGAGGAGAATATGCAGACAAAGAGATGTGTCCGAAATGTGAGCATGACAGGTATGATAAATCAAAAAAGAAGGGTAAATCACATATTGGCCCTCTTTTAAAGATATTGAGGCACATGCCTATAATCCCAAGGATTCAAAGGCTCTTTCATTGCAAAGAATTAGCTATGTTGTAGGGATGGCATGCCTCACATAGAAGTGAGTTGGGAGTTATGTGAATACCAACTGATTCAATAGCCATGAAGCATATAGAGGATACATGGCCCGAAAAATTCAAGAATGAAGTATGAAGTCTACGACTCAACATAGCCATGGATGGCGTCAACCCATATTCCCTCCAGAACACCAACTATTCTGTTTGGCCTGTAGTAGTGATCAACAACAATATCCCCCCATGGTTGTCCGTGAAGAATGAACATCTTATGTTGGCTCTCATAGTCCCTGGTAGAAGACAAGTGAAGAATGTGGATGTCCACTGACAACCACTGGTAGATGAATTGAAGGAATTATGGGATGGGATAAATGTATATGATGTATCAAGACCCATCGTAGTAGAGAAGAGGTTTACGTTGTATGGCATATGTGCTTACACGACACATGATTATCCAGGCTTAGGAGTTTGCTCTGGTAAATTACATGTTTAATTTATTGATTTGTTTATATATAATGTAACAATATTCTTTCACATATTAGTTATTTAATTCGTTGTAATATTATTTGTTCTGATCTTCATGATAGTCTTTAACGTGCCATGCATATTAATTAATGTATACAAATATAATCTCGCGGGTCTTGTAACAAAAGGGTATTTTGGATGTAAATGTTGTGGACCTTCTCTGAAAGCTAGATGGTCCAAGGACCTACGAAAGCCAGTGTATGATTGCTCCAGGATATTCCTACCAGAACAACACCCTTACAGAAGAGCAGCATTCGCTTTCAATGGTAAACGAGAAAGAACCCAAAGGCCTCCAATAATGACACCAGCTGAATGGCTTAGAGCATATGAGAGAGAGAAGGAGAAGGAGTTCACAGAAATGTTCGATTCAAATGGGGAGCCTAAGTTCGATGATCCATATTTCTTCAACACCTATGTTGAGAAATTGCCCATTGGGATGAAAAGGAAATATATCTTTTATGACCTCCCATATTGGGAGCATCTTAAGATTTCCCACTTATTAGATCCCATGCATATATTTAAAAATGTTTCATCTTCTTTATGGAGGCACATATCATCGAAACAAAGTGACACATTGGCGGTTAGGAAAGATCTTATTACTTCAAAAACTAAAAAGAAATATTGGCCAAGACGATTAGAAAGTACGGGATCAGAGGCAGGCGCTGGTCCCTCTAATTCATGGTTTTTCAAAGAAGGTGATGTCCCATGGATTTAAAAAAAAGATGATATATATTTGGCAAAGGAATTTATAATGGATGTGAGGGTGCCAACTTCATATGGGTCTTCACTATGGCGCTGCTTCATCGTGGATGACCATTTTTCGGGGTTGAAATCACATGACAATTTGAATCTTCTAAGAGTACATATAATTTCAAAAGCTTGATTTTATTATTTGTTATATTAATAAATTTTATCCCATGCGGTGATCATAAAACATAATAATTTTGTATATTATTGCACGTTTTTATAACTTTTCAGTGTCATTATCCTTTGTTTGTGCGTGGGTGTGTGAAACATGAATTCCCTCAAGACCTAGGATGTGCCATATCTAAATTATCTGCATTTGAACGTTGGATCACGTCAAAGGAGATTCACGTGGCTAGCATTCCACAGTGGCGTCAAGAGATAGTTGAGATTGTTTGTATGTTTGAGAAGGAACTTCCAACGAGTTTCATGGACTTATAGGTTCATCTTCTAATCCACCTGGTAGATGAGGTTGCATTAGTTGGGGTTGTTTCTTTTCATTAGATGTTCTTCTTAGAGAGGTACATGAAAAAATTGAAAGGTTATGTTCGACAAAGGGCAAAACCCGAGGGGTTTATGGCAGAGGGGTACATATTGTATGAGTCTTTCTAATATGCCAGTGAGTACATCAAGCAGATCTACAACAGACTAGGTGCGGTGATTTGGAGCGATGAATTGGATGAAGACAAAAGAGGAGAGTTTCTCCAAACAAGTCGAAAAAAGCACTTGATAAAGAGTAAGCGACTTATAATTTTTCAAATTTACAAAAAGTAATTAATTATATTCATGTTCAACTTCGATATAATGTATATTTTGATCTCTAAGTACTATATAATGTTGGTTTGATTTCATTAGCGAACGTAGAAATTGAAGCAATCAATAAATTCATTCTTTACAATTCTGAAGTGACACAACCGTGGGTCGCATTGTACAAACAAAAAAGAATGAAATGGGATAGTGACAGGAAATAATTTAGATGGTTGAATGGTAGAAGGGTGCCTTATCTCGATCGTTTAAAGGAAAATATGCCAAAAATATGCCCCGAAAATTGGGTTCCGAAAATTGGGTTACTGACCAATTCAGAGAGAAATACGGTGCTACCGGTCGTTACCCATGTGTTGAAGAGGATGCGCTAAACGTAGGGATTGGGTGCAGCAACTCTGTAATAATTTATATGTAAATTTGAAACTTATGTTAAGACATCTACATTTCATATTTTAACTGTTGGATTATTATTTATAAGACACATGACACTTATATGATTTTTTAAACCTTTTTTTATAATAGGTGCATTTGTTCCCATCTGTGTGGGCATATGGACACCATTTTTTCATAGAAAATGCCGATGCTGGAAACATCACATAAGAATGTGGAGTGGAAGTCAAGTTCGATCAATCTAGTCGATCTAGCCACCGTGATCAACAACTAGTAAGAGGGACGTTAGGTCACGTCGGAAAGATACAAGAGATCATTGAAGTGGATTTTTCTTCTTTCCAATGTGTTATTTTTAGGTGCAAGTGGTGGGACACCTTTGATCGGAATAATGTAAAGGAAGATCGTGAAAGTAGACTGATATGTATCAACTCTAGAAAGATGTGGGATGAAGCTAAGGAGCCCTATGTTTTCCCTAAACATTGCAACCAAATGTTTTTCTACCCAGATGTGTTGGATATGGATTGGTGGTTCGTATTGACACATGACCCTAGATCAAAACATATTTTTCAGAACAATAGTGTTATCATGCCATGCGAGCTAGAAGATAATGAGGGTGATCATGAGAACCGAGAGTGATATGGTACAATATGTGTTATTTCATCAATATTTATACTTTTTAAGATGAGTTTTTTGAAATATTAATGTAATATGTATTTTGAATTAATTGGTTATTTGCATTGTGTTAATGTTAAAATCAATAATTCACTTGATAATTTCGTATTATGTACTTGATCTCAAAAACAATGGCGTAGTGTATAAATTAATTCTTTTAAGTACATAATAAAATAATAAAATAATGATAATTCTAATTAAAGTACATGAATTTATTTGCATTATTTTCTAAATTTCCTTATGTTATAATAAATCAAATTATTCTACATTTATTTAAAATTTACAAATTTAAGATCATAATAAAATAATGATAATTCTAATTAAGTACAGGAATTTATTTGCATTATTTTCTAAATTTCCTTATGTTACAATAAATCATATTATTCTATATTTATTATTTTACAATTATTTAAAATTTACAAATTTAAAAATTTTAATAAATTCATTTCACATTAATACAATTAAAATTTTACAAATATTTTACATACAATTACAATTATAATTAGAATTAGAATTAGAATTATTAGAATTACAATTACAATTTTACAATTTTACGTACAATAACAATTTTAGAATTTTACATATATATAATTACAATTTTACAAATTAAAAAAGTACAATTACAATTACAATTTTAGAAATTTACATATATATCATTACAATTACAATTTTAGAATTTTAAATACAATTAGAAATACAAATATTACAAATTTACAATATCATGATCATTTGGTATTTATAAATTAATTAATAAACATCACGTTCATGATAAGCATCGTACAAACATCATATTTGACTAAAAAACACATTCAAAATCGCTAACTGCATCATCGTGATCATGATCATCTAACAAAACACAATTAGCATTATATATTAACATCATCAGTACAACACAAACATCAAATATGCATCTCATGCTATCACATACACATCTATCTGCAAGCTGCACATTAAATGAACATATCTAACATGACCTAACAACATACACATAATGATGATCACCAACATGTAAATTAAGTACAACTGCAAAATGAACATAAAATACATGGACCATATATATATATATATATATATATAACTGATCAATATTGTTAAAAATATACAACTATAATATAAATGTCATGGATCAGCCGATGATCGAGCCTCATCTCCATGATGACTGCTGGTAGATGCTACTGGAGGCTCAAGCAAATATAGGGTGGCACGAGGCCGTGAATGATCATGAGATGTCGATGGTATGCTGCGCCTTGCAGACTGTCCATCATGTGCTGCGGCTTGTTCATAACGTGCGACAGTCCTCGTTAGTCACGTAAAAACTGTCGTAACTCCTACGACATGCCGCATCAGGATGTGCATGTCACGTGGCATGCCTCTCCACATCTGTAAGACCATATCATCGGCCTCTATATCTTTGAAATCAGCTGGGCAGATGCCCGCCTCAACAAACAATGCAATGAGTTGGTTAGCCAACTCCATCCTGTATGTAGCATCACTTAGACGTCGACCGTGGGCCGGTGCACTAGCAGGAGCAGGTCTCTGATCTGCACTGGCCTCCTACTGATCCTCAGCAATAATTGGCATCATGCCCTCTGCGTCCTCATCAAGATCCACAACTGGATCAGGTGGTGGTGGCGACATCTGATCCTCGCCATCATAAGAGCCAATGTCTGCAAAATATATACAAGTACACAACGATAATTAGACAATTTCATTACACAATTTAATAAAAACAAGTTAAAGAAAATGTTAGAATAAATTTAAATAAAACAATAATATTACCTCTATCATCTGACGGCTCATCATCTGTGAAGAGGATGTTGTCACACCCTCTCCAATCCAACCCCGCATAAGGACAGGGGACCATAATGAAGGGATGCTCAAAAACATTGGCTAGCAACCCCAGTGCATCATCTGATATCCTCACTGGAAACAAATTCCCCTCCCTCTTGGGCATCATCTGCCCCCACATATGCATATGTGCGTCAGTAATCGACCTACGAGGCTGCCAAAGAAAAGAAGGCCTCGTCTCTGGAAACCTCTAAAAAAATAAACAAAAAATATCTGAAGAAAAAGGGAAGTTGACCCTCCCTTGTGCACGAGCATGACATCTATCTAATGTTGTACATAACTGCTGTAAAAAAATGGCAGACCACCTGACAAGTCGTGGCTGCTATAGTAAAGAATCAACATAATATAAAAGCTGGAAACTAATGTGTTGCCCGTCACTGGTGTTGTGCCAAATGGTAGAAATGATAAGTGAGAGACACTGGACCTCCTCACGACCAAACGTACAAATACGTAACTGTCCTCCGAAGACCTAAAAATCTGAAGGAGACAATATATCTGCTCTAACGTATCTCTGGGAGTAAACTAACTGACTCCCTACCACACAGCCAGCTGGAACCTCAGGGAATGAGGGAAAATCCACCCCTCTCCTCGAAAGCCCTGTAATAAAATATACATCCTCCTTAATGGGCGTGTACCACTGGTCGATACCAACTTGGAAACCTGTTGCTGGGCATTCCACCTTCGGATAAGATGTCTCAAAAAACCACTATGGGACTTTAGGGAAGTAGCCTCTTCATAGAACTTGAGGAGGCCTACCTGCCTTAGGAGCCTCTGCGTCGCTGCTGTAATAGGGTGAGGGTACGCATCCCTCTCCCTCTCTCTTTCCTCCCACAGGTGAACCATGTTATATTGTTCCGTCTGTTGTTGTTGTTGTTGCTCCTCTTCTCTCCTTTCACGTCTCTGAATGATTGACATATTAAACACAATTTTTTAGTTAAATGACACATGTATTTACAAATATACGTATATAAATATTTTTTGAAAAATAAATAAAACAAGAGTCGGTGCGCCAAAAACATAGTCACGCACCGGTAACGATGTGTCCCTCCACAAAGACACACCGGTGACGGTGCACATAATGATTTAAAAAGCACCGTGAGAAGTGCTCCAAAAAATATTTTTAACGCACTGTTCACTAAGTGTGGTGTCAGGAGGCCAGTGCAATAACTTCACTATATGGCTTGAGGCTTATATCTAAGTCATCACACTGCCCTCCTGCCACCGTACATAGTCGTACGGTGCGGCCAGGTATCCGAGCACACCGCTCTTTGTCGTAAAATTTACAATTACACGGTGCGCCTTTGGAATCTTCCTAGGAACTGGTGCGAATACACTTAGGACTGGTTTACCAACCCAAACTGTTGACAATGTTGATTTTCAGTTCCAGTGCACCGAAAAACTTATGTGCCCCAGGGCGGATAATTTTGTCAACGCACTGGGTGGCCGCGATTCAACATTGTCAATGGTGCGGCCTAGTAAATGACCGCACTGCACTTTTAAAAAAATTTAAAATAACACCGTGCACCTCACGGTATTGAAATCCCTAACCGTGCATCTTTCATTCTGTGTGCTGCATGTGTCAATGATAAAAGACTGTAAACCTAAGTAAGTAAGGAATCGAACAGCTCGAGCGCACCGCACGACATATATATATATTTTTTTTTAATGGTTAATTTTAAGGTTTTTTCAAATTCTAATCCACTAAAAGGTTTAATTATGGAAAAACAAGAAAAATTCCTGTACATTTACCCATCAAGGAGGCATATTGGCTATACAATTTAAAAAATAAAATTTGTCCACTATTTTATAAAATTCAAGCTAGAGATTGGTGGCAATGTACAACAGTAGTGCGTGCAATAAGTGCAATGGGAGCACGGATGTCAGTGTGGCTCAAGCAAGGATAACTTGCACCGGTGCTTGAGAGCTCTGTAGCACTAACAAAAGTGAAAAATGTGTTTTTTTGGCCATAATTTTTTTTTATTTAACCCTATTCTAGTGCACAGGGTTTTTACTAGAGTACCGATGCATTGTCTTAATGCCACACCGGGCGCTTTCTGTTTTCGCGCGCTTTTAGGAGGCACCAGGGCGGCAAACTGTAACGCATTGGTGCACTATAGTAACTCGATGCACTGGTAACAGTGTCTAATCAACCAATGACTTTTGCAATTTTTTGGGCGTAATTTTTTTATTTAACCCTATTCCAGTGCGTGGGATTTTTACTGTAGCATCGGTGCGTTTCCTGTATGCCACATCGGGCTCTTTCTGTTTTCGCACGCTTTTAGGAGGCACCAGGGCAGCGTAACATTATCGCATCGGTGCTCTACAAAAAAATCATGCATCGGTAACGATGTCTGGTGAACCAATGATTTCTGCGTTTTTTTTGCTATAATTTTTTTTTATTTAACCCTATTTCGGTGCGCAGGGTTTTTACTGGAGTACCGATGCATTTCCTGTATGACGTGCTAGGCTCTTTCTATTTTTGTGTGCTTTTAGGAGCGCCGATGCTGTACAGTAAGATGACACACCGGTGATAGTGTCTGGTGAGCCAATGATTTCTGCGATTTTTTGGCCGTAAATTTTTTTTTATTTAACCCTATTTCGGTGCGCAACATTTTTGCTGGAGTACCGGTGCATTTTATGTATGCCGCACCGGGCTCTTTCTATTTTTGCGCACTTTTAGGAGGCACCGGGGTGGTGTAGTTTTAAATCACTGGTGCTCTACAGTATCATGACGCACAAAGGCTTTACAGTAACCTGACGCACCGGTAACGGTGTCCGGTGAAACAATGATTTCTGTGGTTTTTTGCCGTAATTTTGTTTGTTTTAAACCGTTTTCTGGTGTGCAGCATTTACGAGGATCCTGGTGCATTTCAGTCATTTTTCACTGGGACATTTATGTTCCGTGCACTTTTATGAGGCACCAAGGCTGACGATATGACACACGCCGATGCAGTTACTGAATTAAAATCACCGGGAGGGTGTGTACAGAGCGCACTGTTTCTGGTGTGCCAATGTTTTATGCGGTTTTTTTGCCGTAATTTTTTTTATTTAACCATCCACTGGTGCACGCGTTTTGTGGGTGCCCCAGTGCATTTCATTTATTCCACATTGGGCGGTATCTATGCAGTCGACATGTAACACACCGGTGCACTACAGAAATAAAATGCACTGGGCGTGTGTGTACGAAGCGCACGGTGTCTGGTGTACCAATTTTTGTAATGCACCGATGCTTTGTCATATTTAACACACTGGTGCATTTTAGGTTGATAAGAGCATCGGAAGAAATACATCTACAAAAACCTCCGCCCACCAACCTCCTCTAGGATCCTCTGCTAGAAACGGATATCTGGGGTATTTTTCTGTTGGGTTCCTCAAAAAATCCCACTGGAGGGTATTTTCCTTGTAGTGGGTGAAGCAGGTCCCTTAGTTGAAACAAGGTCTTCTTCTTCTTCCCCAATAGGATCCTCAAAATGTTCATAGGGCTCTCCGATAGGGGTTTCAATCTCACTGCCACTGAAGAAGAGTGAAGGGTGGCTAGGAGGTGATGTGGGGGTTTTAGGTAAGGTTTTTCCTTGAGTATTCCTAGTCCTACGAGGCATGAAAATTAGATATTTTTTGTACTTTTTCAATATTTATGAAGTGACATGAAAAGAAAGGAAAGCATAAAATAATGATAAAAAAAAATCAAAATATCTACTAGACACCTCCCCAGCAACGATGCCAAAAAGTGGTGAGCTCTATTATTGCACCAAGAATGCTGCGACTCCTAGGGGATACCCTACTTTACTTTATCAACCCAGGGTCCGTACAAACTTTGAGTTGATAGTGTTGTATACACAACAGATGCATTTTGTTCATGTCATACTATTCTGCTTCACGAAAGGGTTCTATTTCTTAAATTATGAGAATAATTGGAAAGTAAATTGGTGGGAGGAAATGACAGAAAGGAAACTAAACTAAATTGCTGGGAAGGAATGCCAAGAATGAAACTAATTTAATTTGCAGAAAATAGATAGAAAAAATGAAATTAATTATAAATCACACTTAACTTGGCCAAACGGCTAAATGCACTCTACCTATCCTATGATCTATCTACCATACTCCTATCCATGCACCTAAACTATCCATGCCTTAATTTTAATTAAAAAGAATTAATTTGCAGCTTAGATGGAAGAAAAAGGGCTGAGAGGGTTAATGAGGGGTTTAACACATGAACTGAGGTTTGGAAGCGGAAATATGGGGTTAAACCCTTAGAAAACTTTATGGTAGCATGAAAAATGGCTTTGGAGTGGACATAGGGGGTTAAACCCTTAGGAAACCTTATTATAATGCAAGAAATGACTTTGAAGCGAGACGAAATCAGAAATTCGATAGAGAAATGCAATGGAAAACATAAGTTACAATGTGTGATGTCACAATCACAACTCCACAATTTTAAATGGATGGAAATAAGGACTTAGTGAAATGAAATAAATAGTACACAGTGCGAAGTGTGAAGAGTGGCATGGCGGGTCACAAATCGCAATATCGCAAGTTTACAAGCGTAGCAGTAAGGATTAACGAGAATAAACTAAATTGTGCGCAGTGCAAAGTGCAAAGAGTGATGTGGAGGGTTGTGAATTGCAATATCACAAGTTTACAAGGATAGCGGTAAGGATTAATGGGAATAAAATAAAATGTTTGAAATTTGATTTGCACTGCGGTAAAGGTTGCAGGTGGAAATTTATGATGTGATAAGTTCCGCGAGATGTGATTTGCAATGTGGTAAGTTCTGTAGGATGCGATTTGCGATGTGGATGACATGGCAGTGGAAAAATCTAAGAGTTGCGATTTGTGATTTCGCAATCATAAAGAATGAGTAGTGAGTGTTAACAGTAGAGGGTAACTGGTACGAAGTACAATTTGCAATTTTTCAATATCACAATCGCAAGGAATGGGTGATAAGTGTTAAGGTAATCGTTAAATGTTATGATTGCAAAGTGCGACGTATGGTGGTGGGAGTCTCGACTAGAAATGGTGGAGGTTGGGTTTTCGGTGGTTCTGTATGATTTTTCACGTGTTTTTTGTAAAAAGGGTAAGGTGGCCATCAATAGAGAAAAATAGAGAAGTAAGGCTAAAGAGCTTAAGGGTGTTCAAAAGAAGGTAAGTGCAGTGCTAAGGTGAGAAGTAAAGGAGGGAAATGGAAGCGTAAGAGCAGTGCTCAAAAGTGAAGCACACCTGCAGATTCATGTACGAGAAATAGACAAAAATGTAGGATGAAATAGTGAAGGAAATGCTTGGACTTGGTAATACAAATTCTTCCCCTAACTTGAACAGAAAGAAATTTTGGCCTGTGGGAAGGACTACCTGTACTCAAACCCTATTGACAGAGATGAGAGGGGGGAGACTTGACCACAGTTTTTGAGTTTTTCCTCTATTTCACTATGCATAAGTGATTAAAACTACAACAACACAAAAAATAAATAGAAATGAAACTTATTAGAAGCAGATCTAACTTAAATGACAGAGGAAAAACTAGCTAAATGATAGAAAGGAAAAGATAATAACAACAGAGAAGCTGAGGCACATGGATTGGACCCTAACCCACGAGCCTAGCCCTATGAACTTAAATCAATCAAATGAAATCAGTCTGCTCATTTCATAAAATAATAACTGCATACATCTCTGAAAGTTTCGATCCCTGACTAAAACAAAAAGCTTAAATAGTTCACAACAATAATTCTGAATGGAAGCGAGACTAGGATAGACTAACGCTTCCTAGCTCTAGCTTTCATCTATTTATTCTACAGGGAAACTACCAACAACTCCCTAGAAAATGGTGCTTGAGTCCACTGGACTTCAAGTAAATCAATATTGAGTGCTCTCCTCTTTGAATTGCTTAGCCGCCTCTGGAATTCGAAATTTTGGAGAGAATAATTGGCGATCCTTTGGCTGCTTTTGGAATTTGAATGGCTAGAGAGAATATTTGGGATCCTTCGGCTACATTTGAGGGTGGACAATCCTCCTATAATTTCTCCTTGTTGTCTCCTCCAAGTCTTTGTGATAAAATCTTTATAAAAATGCTTAATGAATCATGATTTTTTGCACTCAACCTTATATTAGGAACTCAAAGTATGTTAGCCTTAATAACCATCTATACTAGCATCATAAACCAAAATAATAATAAAAATGCCAGAAAAAGAGATCTAAGAAGGAAAAAATGTGAGTATTGAACCCTCCAAATATGTCTAATGATGAAGCTCATCACTTATATAATTATTATTATTATTATTATTATTATTATTTTTGAATTATATATATATATATATATTATTATTATTATTATTATTATTATTATAGATATGAAAAATAAAAAGAAGACTATGTTAGGGAAGAAGAAAGATTCTTCTTCACGAACTTCATATGAACATTGCCTTGAAAATTTTTGATAAATTCCTCCTTTGCAATTGGCTTATGATAGACTTTTAATCGATGTCCATTCACAAGAAGCGATACCTTTTCTTCATCAATTGTCCTTATCCCGACTGATCCATTGTCAAAGAATTTTTTGATCTCATAAGGCCCAAGCCAATGAGTCTGGAATTTTCCTTGGAAGTATTTGAACTTTGAATCGAACAAAAGTGCCCAATCTCCTTCTTGAAAATTTCTTTATTTTATGTACTTATCATGCCATTTGGACTTTTTTTGCTGGATTAGATTGGTTCTTTGAACTATATCTTGTTTGATCTCATCAAGCTCATTAGGTTGCTCCATTTTGTGCTTCTAGGCTTCTGATAAATTAAGTCCTAATCTGACTGCTATCTTGAAGGTTTTGATCTGAAATTCTATAGGAAATAGGACTTGCTTCCCATAAAAAATTTCAAAGGGAGTATGTCCTGTTGTATTCCTCCATGTAGTCCATTAGGCCCATAAGGCTTCAGGAAGACTACGTACCCAATCCCTCTTATGTAGATGTACAGTCTTTGTGAGGATTTCTTCGATCACTTTATTGGTGGACTCCATTTGACCATTTGCTTGTGGATGATAAGGAGTGGATTTTCTATGTTTAACCTTGTATTCATCCAAAATCTTCTGCACCATCTTAGATGTAAATTGAGATCCCTGATCTAACACAATTTCCCTTGGGACACCAAAATGAGTGAAAATATACTCAAATAGAAATGAAACTATAATATCTTTTGTAGCATTAGAAAGTGATTTAGCCTCTACCCATTTAATGACATAATCAATGCAAAATAGAATGTACCTCTTTTGTCTTGATGGTGGATTGATTGGTCCAACAAAATTTAGGGCTCATTTTTCAACTGGTTCAATAAGTACATGAGTTTGTAAGGGCCTTTCATCTGTAGGAACATGTTTCCCTATTCTTTGACAATTGTCACACCTTTTGACATACTCCTTGGCATCTTTAAAGGTGGATGGACAATAATATCCTATATGAAGGATTTTATATGCGGTCCTCTTATCAGCAAAGTGTCCACCACAGGGTTCATCGTGGCATGCCTTCAATATTTCAAACATTTCATCTTCTCGAACACAACTTTTGATGATGAGATATGGACCTGTTTTATACAATTCATCATTAACCCATGAGTATAAGGCACTTTTTGAATAATTCTTATTTTATCTCTAGGAAACAAGTATGCTGGTAATTTTCCTATAGCTACTTAGTTAGCAATATCTGCAACCCATGGAGATTTAATAGTTATTGCAAAGAGATATTCATTAGGAAAATTATCCTCCACTCGAGTATCATTATTGTTGTTTTGAATTCTAGACAAGAAATCAACAATTGTGTTTTTTTTTCCAGGGTGGTCTAGAATGGTGATGTTAAATTCTTGCAGGAGTAATAACCATATTTTGTTTATGCTATTAGTGATAGATTTATTCATTAAGTACCTAATTTCATAATGGTCTGTGTGAATCAAGGTTTCATAGCTAGTGATGTTCTTCTTATAAAATGTAGAGTTGATAGGTGAACAATACTAAATTTATATATAAATTCTTTTAGTATTAATGTCATAGTTTTGGAGGCAAATGTAGAGAGAGTGTGGAGAAACATTCCTTTTTATATAAGAAGCTATTCATCTAATTCCTTTCAAAAAAATTAATATGTAAAATGAAAAATTATCCATTTTTATATATAATATTTCAATATTTAAATTAAATCATTTATATTTTATCTTTATTTAATTATTTTTGTATAAAAAAAATTAATAAAAAAACATTTTGCAAAAAAATTAAAATAATAAAAAAATAAAATATAGATTCTTCCACTGTCCTTGAGTTGGTAGTTACACAATTATTTTCTATTGAGATACAAGTGCCACATTTAGAGCCCTCTTAATATGTTAGGATGGTCAGGGAAGAAGAAATCAACCGAGAGATACCTTCGACTTATTTCAATGGCTCTTCTTTGGCTGATGGCACTTGTGGAGGGGGCATAATCCTCCATATAAATAATCAAACTCCTTCCATTCTAAGATTAGTCTTGGATGAGGTACTAACAATTATGATGAACTTATTTCCCTTAATATGCTCTTGTGTTTGGTTGTGCAAAAGGAATGACACTCTATTCAATTTTTTGTGGATTCGATGAATGTAATTAATTGGTAAAATTCTACAAAGAGATGCCAAAATCACACACTTCTCACTATACTTGATGATATACTATAGTCAAATCACTCTTTTGACTTCATTTCTTGTAGTCACATCTACAGGGAACAAAACAGGGTGGAAAACGCTCTTTCAAAGGTTGGGGCACTATAGGATATGGGATTTTTAGGATAACTTAGTGTGTAGGTGATATTTCTTGAGAGTCTTTTTACCCATCCTTCATGGCTAGATAGTTCCTCTACACCTGATGGGTGGTTATATTTTCTTTTTCTCTTTCCTTATGATGGGATTTTGAAGACTGAATCTTTTTTATAGATACAATTTTTTGTTATGTTTCCTATATGTATACCTTAAGTATTCCGATAAAAAATTATATTTGTATATGTTTCAACAATTGTAATTGACTAAGATGAGGGTCTGCTCATTATTTTGGGTTCAATTTAAAACTGGACACTAATATGTGAGCCTTTGTTTTTATGTTAGCCCTACCTCTTTGAATGCATTATATGCATCTACAACATGTAACTCTCTATTTATATAATGGAATTTATGATTTTTTCCGAGGGAAAATAAATTCCAAGGAAATATATTCACCTCCCTCTAATCCCAAGGGTTAAACTGAGGTTGTTGGTACTAATCCAACACACAAGTATACTCACTTACGAGTTCACTTAATGCTTCACAATAATATTCATAGGCACAAATCCATTACAACAATGTTAATTAAGAAATTATAGCTCATCATGTCACTAGCGGGGATTTGAACGTGGATGGGGAAATAACAACCAATAAGCGCGACCACTTGAGATAATCCCAATTGAAAAACAATAAAATATATAATATAACAAATGAATTTTTTAAGTTAAAATAGATTTATTTAAAAAAATGTGAACAAACTATATATTATATGTATAATGACAATATGAAGTATTTAACTATGTATCATTTTAGTGATACTATTAAATCCTATTGGCACTACAAAAAAAAATTAACAAGAAAGAGTATTTGTATTATAAATTTGTGCATGGTAACAAAAAATACATCAAGAATTACATATTTTCAATCATGTGTCTTTTGATAAGGAGATATAATATATTTACATTTATAAGATGGCGTATATAGGCAATATTGGGATTTATGTAGGTGCAAACCTTACAAAAAACCATCAAAAGAAAACTTTTGAAAAATGTAGATACTATTTAAATACATAATCCTTGCCTCCTTTGTGTCTAGTATCATGTTGAGGGAATTCATTCAAGTCCAAATATTTTTCTATTGGCTAAGGGCTTGCATTGACTTCTTCACTGAGGGTATTTTTTATGTGCTTGGGTTGTTCCTTTAACTCAACAATTTCCTTACATAGTGCATTTGTTTCATCCTCTTCTCACCTTGAGTGATATTTCAAATTATGGATTTCATCCATTTCATGGTTTATGAATGCTCCTTGATCATTTTGTTTCATATTTAGGGTGAAGATATATAATTTCATTGTGAAAACTCTCTAAGCCATGTTGGCGAGGAGATTCCTATATTTGCAAGATTTGACAATATTCAATGGAGTTATAGAAGTGGGCTAATCCATTTTCCAATATTTTTTTTTTGTTATGCTCAAGCCAAATAAGGTTTTCCAATTAGGAACCTTCACAATCAAAGACTCCACCAATATGAGATGCCTTATAGTGTAATAATTTTATACTTACGACTTCCAACAAATCATGTAGGGTGCCAAGAAAAACACACCGATGAAATTGAGAAATTGGAACTAAGATCATAGTCATCCAAACACTATGAACACTAGGACTAAGAGTTGTCCAAAAAAAATATAGACATTGAGTTTGATTAGGAGGATGGATAACCACCAAAACACCTCCCTTTCTCTTTTATCAATTGCACAAGACCATCTCCATATTGAATGGTAAAGGGACAAGAGGATGCCTATGAGCCTTCCCCGAGGCAGCAGACCACCCCACCAATATTATTAAAAAAAAAGTAAAAACAAGAAAATATATCACCCTAACAAATTGCAATGCCTAGGAGAGGTTTAATTTTCAAATGAACCAGAATGACAATTATTGCAAACAGTTTAATCCAATTTTTCACTAAAAAGGAGGACTTCCTTGTATTGTTGTGAATTTCCAATTGGAAATATTATAAATTGAGGAGGAAGCCACGTCTATGGGAGAATGATACAAACTAGGAGGAATAATACTTTTATTGAGGCCTAAGACTGACATGGGGAAGTTGTGACATGATCCAAAAAGTATTGATCGCTTCCTAAGATTTCCCGAACCAACTTAATTTTCCATTCACTCAACATAGTTTCCTTGACATGATGTAGGAGGGCACACCAAAAAAATTATCTCCAAAAAATCTATAGTACAGGTCTACTCGAAGGGAAACCAAACTAGTAAGACAAGTTTAGGGTGTTTAGGTTGTTAATAATTTGTCTAAATAGAGAATCTTGTAAATAAAACTTATAAAAACGAGCTACTTGTGTTAAAATTTGACATACATCGACATGAGAAGACAAAATCTCCAGATATTGGATTTGCAGGAAAGAAACCAATGATTCATGACAACTTTGGCAGAATCTCTAGATATCTGCGTTGGGTGGTCATTATCCTCATCCAAGGTTAAGGAGATGTTGGTTGATATCCTTAATAGAATGGTCATATTGTGATCTATAAAATCAATTATTGTCTTCTATCTATACAAATATGATATAATTTTCACGTTGACTCCTTTATACCTCCCTATCCCACATACACTATTAAAATGATATCTAACCTTGTGTCGACTTCATTGCATTTGATGAAGTGAAAAGAATGCATGTAATGTGTAAAGTATAATGGGAGTCATGCCTCTCATTGTTATGAATTGGCATAATATGAAGCTGGGAAAATTTCCACTCATGAGCACCCTCCTCAAGGGAAATCTAATTAATACATTAACTTAAAAATTAATGTAAATTAAGAATATATTTAATATATTTCCCTCAAAACTAGTCATAAGAGAAACCACCATCATAAATCTATCTATCATAGTTTAAAAAAATTACATATATAAAATGTAATTTTGTGCGAAAAATAATAAATGTATTAAAAAAATCCATTATCCAAAAAATAATATATATGCAAATAAATTAAAAAATTAAAAAATTATTAAAATAACAATATATATATATATATATATATATATATATATATATATATATATATATATATATATATATATATATTAACTAACATAAATTATACTCATAAATAAATAAATAGCTAAATAAAAATAAATAAAAAATATACTATATATATATATATATATATATATATTATTAATATTATCAAAAAAATTCCTCGGATGTGGGTGACATGCTTCGACTGTGCGAAGCCAGATCTTCCCAGGATACGAGTGACATGCCTCGAGCATGTGAAGCCATATCTTCCCATGCCCTCACTGACAATGACCTGCAAAACTAGATTTAACCTTATGCGGAACCTCATCTCAGCAATCACTCATACAGGTACTCCGATGCACCTGACCTTCTGTCATACACTGAATCACATGGAATCTCAACTAAACTATCCCAACTCGTAAACGCGAGCATGACACAACACCGCACAACATCTGCGCTCATGCCATAGGTCTTCAAAAGGCATTTTTACTCCTCATTATGTCATTCCTATGTTGCACCAGCCACCCTCTAGAGCCATCTCTGCCTATACCCTTGCCTCCTCACTGCTGCTTCAATCTCACTACATGCTCCCCTTGATGCATGCCCTCTGTCGTGCACTAGCCTGCAGCATGATCCTCCTGTTGATCCCCCCTGGTCATGCGTCCCCCCCCCCCCCAGCATCTCCCTAGGTTGCGCACCTCCCTATGGAAATCCCCTCCATTTTGGCTTCTTCCCACTGCGTGCTCTCTGAAGCAGGCTCCCTTGTTGCGCACCCTCGATCTACGCGCCCCCTACTGCGTGCTCCATTGTTGTGTACCCCTTGCTAGGCTTCTCCACTGTGCATTCTCTTGTTTCACACCTTATGGCCCTGAGCTTGGTCCCTCCCCCCCCCCCCCCCCTCCCCCTCCCCCATGCTTGTTAATCTCCCCATTGATGAGGTGATCATGTCCAAGTGGAAAAAAATGCTCAAAATGGAATTTCTCAGAATTTTTTGAAACCTATATGACCGGATAGGCCTTGTCACTGTGACTCTGGTGCCGTGAATGACACTTAAATCTGACATCGTATGTGAAAGTTATGTAGGTTTGAAGTTTTCAGTATCCTTCAAAAATCTAGTTTGACCAAGGTTGACTTTGACTTTAACTTTGGAAAATTTTAAAAAAGAATATTTTGGGAATATTCCTCATAATATTCCATGTGGGCCTATCACACTTTGACAAGTGGCAATGTTTAATTTGAGGTTGGGTTGACTGTGTAATCATTGGGCCAATCATGGGCTGCCACATGGCAGGCCTGGACGCTGCCACATGGCCCCTGGCCAATAGAATTTTGGAGATGTAAATTTTTTTGTGGCCCGACGAAATTGAACTGATGACTTCTTGTACACAGAGCCCGTGACTTACCATTGTTCCACACGGATGTTACTTAACAATGTTAAGAGTTGGGTTATATTTAAAGTTTGAAGTTAAAAATGTTGGCAGCAAAAGGGGGCCAACCCCCACATCAAACGTCCACATGACCAGCACCCAAAAGCAGGGCCCAAGTCTTACTGCTGAGATCAAATTGTCCACGGATATTACGTGTAATGTGACCATTTGTTGTTACAACATTTAAATAAACCGTTTAGCAAACGGATAAGCCACGGTTTGTTAGCGCGGAATCCGGCGGATAGGGAGGTAAATCATATGACCACCCACTAAACATTAAACTTAACCATAAAATTTCTGCTAGTTTTGGAGCGGGTCCACTATTTCCAGTGGATTTTTCCAAATTGGTCAGGTTAACTCCAATTCTCCCACATTTAGTGGGGTTTTCAATTAACATTGGGCAGAATCTTGTTTTTATCATACCTTCTCCAATATTGATCCAATTTGGATGAAATTTTGGTCAATTTTGGGTATTCTGAGCATTATAGAGAGTTTAGGATAGGTTTCAAAGCCAACAAAGGTATGCTTCAGCCACTTTTTCTTCAAGGAATCTTGGAGAGCCATCAGGACCATGAGGGAAATGGAGCTGCATTGGGCTACACTTCACTGTTTGAGGTGAAATAAAAGCCATTCTTAGCTTATTTATGTCTTTTGAATTCAATTTCACAGCTGTTTCAGCCTATTTTGGTTTATTTCTCATTGGAAAACCAATTTGAGAAACTTAATAGAGCAAGGACATGCCCATTGGGAGCCTTGGACTCGGCAGATGTAGCCCAGGAGGGGTGAACTGCCTCATCATGTTGTTGTGTTGTTATGGTGAAGTTATGTTGCTATGTATTTCTGATTTAAGATGTTAAACAATAATTTTAATTAACATTCCCTCACACATAAACTCAAAAGCAGTTACCAAAAACACTTTGTTTAAATTGCGAGACATGATAAACACTTTGCACACTTAATTAATTGGAAATGGATACTTTGCACAACATTACAAATAGTTTCATTTTCAGATCAAATGGTATTATAGCTAAGGATTTGAGCCTTAGGAGCTATATTTTAACTCAACATTTGTTTTTGTGCAAAGATATAGTTGATTGTTTGCAAGTTTTGATGCTTACTAGGCTTAAACTCAAGAGAGGTGAAGGAAACTTGGTTAGTGAAAAAAGTAATCCTCAACCAAGAAGGGCCAGAGAGCCACCTCCAAGAGTCATTGAAGAAGCCTCAAGCAAGTTTTCAAGAGAAGGAGAAGCTCCTGAAGATATTGATCCCAAAGAAGAAGAACGAATATTCCGAAAAGCTTTCCTAGACATGACAGAGATGGTGAGGATACTCTACCAAGAAAGGAATGATAGGCTTGTAGAAGAAGGGTATAAACACCAGAAAGGAGAGGGTTCTTTAGGAGGAAAGAAAAGTGATGACAAGTCAAAGAAAGGACACGGAGGAAATGATGATCCATCATCCCCATCTTCATCCTCTTCCTCTACATCGTCATCCTCAACTTCGGTGAATCAATTTCACAAGTCTAAAACTACTAGTAAAAGTCCAATTTTAAAGCTTGATGTTAAATTTGAGTTGCCTATGTTTAACAGTGAAGTCAATGCAGAGAAACTTGACAATTGGATAAGACAGATGGAAGTTTACTTGAGGATACAAAACCTTCATGAAGACGACACCAAGATTCAGTTAGCCTCTTTAAGAATGGAAGGAGTATCATTGGTATGGTGGGAGGCCAAGACAAAGGATGAAATTAAAAAACATGGTAAGATCACTTTATCATGGGCTGAATTTATTTCCGCAATTAAGCAGCAATTTTATCCATTAGCTCATTTACAAAAGGCTATCATGAATTGGAAAACTTTTAGACAACTTAAAGGACAAAGTGTTCAAGATTACACTCAAGAGTTTAGTAGAAGGGCTTTACTACTTGGAATCGATTTTCATAGTCAAGATGCCTTGCTAAAATATATAGGTGGTTTACATACTTATCTTATACATACTATCCTTATGTTCAATCCTACTAGTCTAGATGAAGTTTGTGTGCAAGCTATGCATTTAGAGGCTAGAGGGAAACAATATTTTGATGAGAATATGGATAGTGAATTTAAAGGCAAAGGGAGGAAAATAAATGAAAACTCTAGGAAAGAGAAAGGAAAGTTATTTTTTAAAAACTGTTCCAAAACAAGCCACGATGAAGACCATTGCTGGAAACTTCATCCGGAGCTGAAACCAGAGAAATTTAAAAACAAAGATAAGACCAAAGAAAAAGGAAAAACTGTTGCAATTGTTGAACAAGACTTAGGGTCTGAATCAGGTGATGAAACTAAAAGCATAGCCATGATACTAAAGAACATAAAGGGGAAAGAGGTTGTAAAGGAAACAATTTCAAGTTCTAGCACTTTAAACTGTCACATAGAAGCTCAAAATGAAGAGAGGAGGATAGAGTTGTTTCATGTGAGGATAACAACCAAACACACAAAGATAAACACACTATTTGACAATGGGTCACAAGCTAATCTCATCTTAGAAGACTTATTCAAGAAGATGAAACTCGAGACCATACCTCATCCAAAGCCATATCCACTTGGATGGATTTGCAAGGATGCTAATTTACAAGTCTCAAGAAAGTTCATGTTGCACTTTGCCATAATAGCTCTTTATGTTGATTTGGTTGAACTGGATGTGGTATTGCTTGACATTACAGGTGTGGTGTTGGGTAGTCCGTATTTATATGACAGAAAAGCGATATTCCATCGCCATAAGAAAAAGTACCATTTGTTCAAGGATGGTAAGGAGTTTATTGTGAGAGCATGTCAGAAGAAGCTAGAATCGTCTTTAGTGAATGCAGGACAATTGAAAAGGCTTGTCAATGCAAGTCAAAATCTGACTTTTTTGATGGTTAAGAAAAATTATTTTGTACATAATCCTTTTCATGTTATTTCTGATGTAAATGATGATATGTTTTAGTTTGAAAGTAGGTCGTCTTTGGAACAAGATGACAAGGTGTTGCAGAAATTACCTTTGGTGTCGATCGGTGTAGAGAACAAAGTGTCGGTGCAATGTGGTGCAAGAATCCAAGAGAGGGTAAAGCATGCAAGCAAAGAGGGCACAAATTTCAGCATGGGTAATTACTGGTTTAAGAATGGCAGATTGGTATGGCGAGAAAACTTGGTTGGGAATCGACACAAGAACATGGCTCATTCGGCAAAAATTTGCCATGAGGACAATTGGCAAGGTGAATCTCAATATCAGTTTCCTTTGAAGGTAGACCATTATAGGAACAAAATGATTTCTGCAAATTATAGTTGTTGTTCTGCAAATTTCAAAAATTTGCATTATGACTCAGTCAAGTTTAGCAACAGTCAGTCAGTGGATTCAAGGAAGAATTTATCTTTTTTATGAGAAGCTCAATTTGATGAAGTCGGGAAGATTTCAGTGGTTCAAGGTTGGAAGAGTGGAGAATCAGTATCCTCATCTTCAATTTCTATACATCAGAGAGATTTTGGGGTCCAAAAGCGTCCCATTTGGGAGGTGTGATCAGGTGATCATGTCCAAGTGGAAAAAAATGATAAAAAAATGGAATTGCTCAGAATTGGTTGAAACCTCAACGACCGGATAGACCACGTTGCTTCGATTCTGGTGCCGTAAGTAGCACTCAAATCTGACATCATATGTGAAAGTTATGCAGGTTTGAAGTTTTCATTATCCTTCAAAAATCCAGTTTGACCAAGGTTGATTTTGACTTTGGAAAAATTTTAAAAAGAACATTCCAAGAATATTCCTCAAAATATTTTGAGAATATTCCTCAAAATATTCCCTATGGGCCTATCACATTTTGACAAGTGGCAATGTTTAATTTGAGGTTGGGTTGACTTTATAATCATTGGGCCAATCATGGGCTGCCACATGGTAGGCCCGGAGGTTGCCACGTGGCCCCTGGCCGATAGAATTTTTGAGATGTAAAATTTTTTTTGGCCCGACAAACTTGAACCAAAGACCTCTCGTGCACAAAGCCTGTGACTTACCATTGTGCCACACAGATGTTACTTAACAATGTTAAGAGTTGGATTATATTTAAAGTTTGAAGTTAAAAATGTCAGCGAAAAAAGGGGGCTAGCCCCCACATCAAACGTCTACATGACCAACACCCAAAACTAGGGCCCAAGTCTAACCACCGAGATCAAACTATCTACAGATATTACGTGTAACGTGACCATTTTCTGTTACAGCATTTAAATAAACCGTTTAGCAAACGGATAAGCCATGGTTTGTTAGTGCAAACTCCAGTGGATAGGGAGGTAAATCATGTGACCGCCCACCAAACATCAAACTTAACCATAAATGTTCCACCAGTTTTGGAGTGAGTCCACTATTTCCGGTGGATTTTGCCAAATTGGTTAGG
Source organism: Pinus albicaulis (assembly GCA_034641835.2). Lineage (NCBI taxonomy): Eukaryota > Viridiplantae > Streptophyta > Pinopsida > Pinales > Pinaceae > Pinus > Pinus albicaulis. The sequence continues at coordinate 4,997 of JAXQQM020063893.1, read as the reverse complement.
TTAACTCCAGTTCTCCCACATTTAGTGGGGTTTTCAATTAACATTGGGCAGAATCTTGTTTTTATCATAACTTCTCCAATATTGATCCAATTTGGATGAAATTTTGGTTAATTTTGGGTATTTTGAGAATTTAGGAGAGTTTGGGATAGGTTTCAGAGCCAAAAAAGGTATTCTTCAGCCACTTTTTCTTCAGGGAAGCTTGGAGAGCCATCAGGACCATGAGGGAAATGGAGTTGCATTGGGCTACACTTCACTGTTTGAGGTGAAATAAAAGCCATTATTAGCTTATTTCTGTCATTTGAATTCAATTTCATAGCTTTTTCAGCCTGTTTAGACTTATTTCTCACTGTAAAACCAATTTGAGCAATTTAATAGAGAAAATACATGCCCATTGGGAGCCTTGGACCCGGCATATGTAGCCCTGGAGGGGTGAACTGCCTCATCATGTTGTTGTGTTGTTATGGTGAAGTTATGCTACTGTGTATTTCTGATTTAAGATGTTAAACAGTAATTCTAATTAACATTCCCTCACACATAAACTCAAAAACAGTTACCAAAAACACTTTGTTTAAATTGCAAGACATGATAAACACTTTGCACACTTAATTAATTAGAAATGGATACTTTTCACAAAATTACAAATATTTTCATTTTCAGATCACCCATGGCTCCACAACAGCATCAAAATACCATCAAGGGTAGCCAAAGAGGCGCGTTCTCAGGTTGCTACCACCGGGGTCAAGACCACTTCTTGGAATCCATCGAGGGCTCCTCCTCTGGAAGTCATAATAGGGAGGCACCTTAAAGGTCTGAGCGCACCCAGGATGAGATAGCCCTATCTTCGAAGAATCAGAGGAGCATAAGAGGCCCCGGGAAGTCCACCATTGCACACTCCGAGCTGCCAAATCCTATGAAAACAGAGCCAATACTAGTTCACGAGAAGATGGAGGAGGTTACAGACATGTGGATGATGGTTTCGGATTGATTCTGGACCAGAGTTCCAGATGCCAAGTACCCAGTCATTCCTATCATCCTCTCAGCCCCTCCTAAGCCCCCACGCATGCCTTCTGATGAGGAGGAGGCCATTGCATAGGAATATGGATGTTGTATCGAGGAGGAGGACCTAGCTACAGGGGATGATGAAGGAACACCATGACTGAAAGATTGCTTGGTTCTTTTATGTTTTTTGTTATTTTAGTACTTACTATAGATATTTTGTTTTAATATGTGTCACGGAACACTTTGTAAATAATGAATGTCTATGGCTACTATGGGGTTGGTTTCCTCCTAGGAGGCAGCCCCAAACCTGCTCTACTTTGAAAGCTTATAAGGCTAGATAGGCTAAGCACCACTTACCATCTTAACCCATGCCTATGTAAAGTTTCTTTCGATATAATATAGCTTATCCTAACTTACAAAAAAAAAAATATTATCAAAAAACTTGTATAAAAAAACCATTAAAAAATAATATTTAAAGCATTATAATAAATATATGTTTACATGTGTCCTAGGTGGGCAGCATAATTAATGATCAAATTAATGTGAAATCGGTGGAAATTGAGAGATCCAAAGTTTAAATCCCCCTGGGTATATATATATATATATACATATATATATATATATACATATATATATATATATATATAATCAACCTAGGTCCATCTTAATTCCAGATATATCAAGCGTCGAGACAAATCAAACCTCTCAAGGTGTAAACATTTCCTAAAGTTTTGCACTAAAAAAAAAATTTCACCTGTTGTAGTGGCTACAATCACCCTCCAAAATTTTTCCTAAGCTTATATTTTGCAGCCTTGATCTAAAATGTGAGAACTTCTTATTTCTAATACAGAGATGGACTGTAGGGGCATTTACAAGATATGTCACCTTTAAAGAAAGGATGAGATCCTAAAGCTTTCTGGCCCTTTATAGACTCTGCCTAAAGAAATAATAGAAGTAATCACTAATGATGTGATAATGAAACTACTTGTTTGCTGGTGCATGGTATTCATTATCCATAAAATTATGTGTGAAAAATATTTAATGTGTTTTGCAATTGGAACAAAATGATTTTGGTGAATTTATTAGTCTTTTTATGTGTAGGAGGCTTATTTATTTTTATTGTTTAACATCTTTAACTTTGATAAAACACAGAAAATGAATCATAGAATATAACATAGCATATGGTAAGGCAGTTCACCCCTCCTAGGATACATCTGCCAGGTCCAAGGCCCCCAAATGGGCATGTCCTTGCTCTTATTATGATCAAAATTAGTTATACAGTGTTAAGAAAGGCTAAACAGGACAAAATAGCGGTAGAAATGAGTTCAGAACATTGAAAACAATAAATATAGGCTTCTTTTTCACCTCCAAAGGTTAACCATAGCTCAATACAGCTCCAACACTCCCTAGGCTCTGATGGCTCTCCAAGATTCTCTGTTGAAAATTTACCTGAAGATGATCTTTGTTGCCTCTGCAACCTACACCATTGGCTCTGGAATGCTCAAATTAGTCAAAAATGACTTTTGGTTTACCTCAAATGGTTAAACATAGCTCAGCACAGCATCAACCCCAAAATGGCCCTGGTGGCTCAAAAATCTTCTCTGAAGCTAAACAGGCCGAAGATCAGCTCCAATGGCTCTGAAACCTGTCTCAATGGCTTCAAAATGCTAAGAAGACCCAAAATAAAAAATAAAAAAAATTCTCTTATAAAGGATCTCTCATGTGAAAGATATGGCCCAAACAGTCTTTTGCCCAATGATAGGCAAAAATCCCACAAAAGGTGGGCCAACTTTAGTTAACTCCAATTAAATGTGGAGGCATCACCTGATTTGGTGGCGCGCTGCCAAAATTGGCGGAACCACTAAATAATAGCATTTATTGTGAGAGAACGTGGCCACATGGGCAGTTATGCCGACGGTGGAGTTAACAGTTATTGTAACCATGACATAAAAGTTTCCGCAACCCCCTCTAGTTTGAATGTGAACTCATTTATATAACGGTTGGTTAACCGTTTCCCAAACGCTCGCTGGTTTGAAGGCCCTGGTCTCGGCTTGCGGTCATGTGAATAGCGGGAGCTAGCCCCTTTAAACCTCCACTCCACCGTAAAAAAATCCATGTGACCTTAAATTTTTACCATATGGCTTAACCTTTGACATTTGCCACATATATCAAACTTTGCCAGTTTAATTTGGGTTTTTTTTTAAATAATTCGAATTTAATTAAATGTGTGGTATTAATTAATATAATTAAATTTTTAATATTTAATATATATAAAAAAATTAATATAATATATGATTTTTTTTAAATCAAATCAAATATTAAATATTTATATATATAAAACATTAATTAAATTTTAATATATTAAAAATATTTCTACACATTAAAATTATGAACCCATACTCAATATTGAAGAACATTGGGCGATTTCAAAATGCAATAAATTTCACATACGGTAATGGATTTGAGTGTCGTTCATGGCGTCGTGATCGTATTGTCGAGGCATATCCGGTCGCTCAGGTTCCAACCAATTTTGAGCAAATAAAATTTTGAGCATTTTCTCCAATAGGACATGATCACCTAATCAAGCCTAACCTTCTACTCATTGGAGCTTATCTTCTAGTAATATAAATTATTCATGCTTTATTTGAGGCTTATCCTCTTCATCTAGTCTTGTGTTAAAATATTTTCACACTTAGCTAATCTTTCTAAGTCACAAGGTAACCTCCTAACTTGATCTTGCAACATTTATGGGATTACCTCTGGAAACTTCCCAATCCTTGAGGGAAAGAAACCTTGATGATTGGAATTACGTAGTATAGACTAGTAGTCATACTTGAGCTTAGAAACTACGCAGTCATGGAAGACATCCCAACACTGAGCCTAGAAACTATGCAATCCCTCACTGAGCACAGAAACTACGTAGTGCACTAAGCCAAAAAGTTGCCAAGTTCCCTAGAATTGCGGAATCTTTCCCAACAATGTGCATGGAAATTTTTTCCCAAAAAAGAAAAAAAGATTAAAAAAAAATGAAATGCATCCCTAAAAAATAGGGATCTATTTTTAGTATCCAAAAGGAGCCACACTTTTTATTTTCAGACACTTTTGCCATGTGTCACTTTTTCCTTGATTTTAGGAATGCACATCATAACACTAATTTTCTCAAATATATTTAATTGATGCCTCTAGAGATAATTTTCGCATTCAATATTGGAGCTCTAGCATTATCGAGGAGATCAAGGAACCTTTGGTGCAGTTGTCGTCACTTTTCCGGGTGAGTTTTGTTCGTGCATGATAGCTTTTTAACTTGTTTTAGCATGTATAAGTGCTTTTTCAAGTTGTTGCTTGCCTTTCACAAGTGTCACATCAGTTTCTTTTTTTTTCACCGATGGTCATCATTGCATGGACTCTCCTCACCGATTTGGTTTTCTTCCCATTTATTCAATTTATACACTTGATATACATTGATTCATTCCAACTTAGTCAAATTTTCATTGAATCTCTCACAATCACTTAGATCTACTCATTTTTTACACTTCCATTGGCATATCTGCAATTTCTTGGGCTATTTTTCACTTTGACCAGCTGGGTACCATGAAATCCTAAGGCTTAAATTGAGAGTTTTGCCTCTGAAACTATGCAATGCATAATACATGTTGGCCAAATTGAAAATTGTGCAATTCTAGGGCTCAAGATTCTTCCTTGGCCACTGAGACTCCACAATGCACAGTCTCTCTCAGTCCACTACCCAGGTTGAACTACACATTGCATAGTATCAAGCCTCAGGCTTCATCCCTCACTTTTTGGACTGCATAGAGCGCAATTCCCATAGGAATCCAATCCCTCTTACTATTGAAAATTGTGCAATCCTTCTCTCTAGTTTTTCGATTTTCTACTTGATCATGCCTTGAAAATAGATTTGAAAAAGACTGATTTTTTCTTGTCATGAGTGTAATTTTTTTCCCACAAGTACCACAATTGTTGAGAACTTCTCTCCAATA